>JARSSU010008609.1:0-46238 GCA_029619165.1 Eurosta solidaginis
TATAATGTGTTTGTACGATATGGGTATCAAATGAAAGCTGTTAATGAGTATTTGAAAAGGAGTGATCCTTAGTTCCATAGGTGGACGCCGTTTCGAGATATCGCCATAAAGGTGGACCAGGGGTGTCTCTAGAATGTGTTTGTACGATATGGGAATCAAATGAAAGGTGTTACTGAGCATTTTAAGAGGGAGTGGGCATTAGGTCTATAGGTGGACGCCCTTTCGAGATATCGCCATTAGGGTGGGCCAGGGTGACTCTAGAATGTTTGTACGGTATGGTATCAAACGAAAGGTGTTACTGAGCATTTTAAGAGGGAGTGGGCATGAGGTTTATAGGTGGACGCCTTTTCGAGATATCGTCATTAGGGTGGGCCAGGGGTGACTCTAGAATGTGTTTGTACGATATGTGCATCAAACGAAAGGTGTTACTGAGCATTTTAAGAGGGAGTGGGCATTAGGTCTATAGGTGGACGCCCTTTCGAGATATCGCCATTAGGGTGGGCCAGGGGTGACTCTAGAATGTTTGTACGATATGGGTATCAAACGAAAGGTGTTACTGAGCATTTTAAGAGGGAGTGGGCATTAGGTCTATAGGTGGACGCCTTTTCGAGATATCGCCATTAGGGTGGGCCAGGGGTGACTCTAGAAGTGTTTGTACGATATGGGTATCAAATGAAAGGTGGTAAGGAGTATTTTAAAAGGGAGTAATCCTTAGTTCTATAGGTGGACGCCTTTTCGAGATATCGCCATAAAGCTGGACCAGGGTGACTCTAGAATGTTTGTACGGTATGGGTATCAAACGAAAGGTGTTACTGAGCATTTTAAGAGGGAGTGGGCATTAGGTCTATAGGTGGACGCCTTTTCGAGATATCGCCATTAGGGTGGGACAGGGGTGACTCTGGTATGTTTTTGTACGATATGGATATCAAACGAAAGGTGTTACTGAGCATTTTAAGAGAGAGGGGGCATTAGTTCTATAGGTGGACGCCTTTTCGAGATATCGCCATTAGGGTGGGACAGGGGTGACTCTGGTATGTTTTTGTACGATATGGATATCAAATTAAAGGTATTAATGAGGGTTTTAAAAGCGAGTGGCCCTTAGATGTATATGTGAAGGCGTTCTCGTGATATCACCAAAATGTGGACCAGGTGATCCAGAAAATCATCTGTCGGGTACTGCTAATTTATTTATATATGCAATACCACTAACAGTATTCCTGCCAAGATTCCAAGGGCTGTTGATTTCGCCTTGTAGAACTTTTTCATTTTCTTCTACTTAATATGGTAGGTGTCACACCCATTTGACAAAGATTTTTCCAAAGTTATATTTTTCGGCAGCAAAACCAATCCAGTTACCATGTTTCATCCCTTTTTTCGTATTTGGTATAGAATTATGGCATTTTTTTCATTTTTCGTAATTTTCGATATCGATAAAGTGGGCGTGGTTATGGTCAGATTTCGCCCATTTTTTATACCAAGAAAAGTGAGCTCAGGTAAGTACGTGGGCTAAGTTTAGTAAAGATATATCGGATTTTGCTCAAGTTATTGTGTTAATGGCCGAGCGGAAGGACAGACGGTGGACTGTGTATAAAAAACTGGGCGTGGCTTCCACCGATTTCGCCCATTTTCACAGAGAACAGTTACCGTCATAGAATCTATGCTCCTACCAAATTTGAGAAGGATTGGTAAATTTTTGTTCGACTTATGGCAATAAAAGTATTCTAGACAAACTAAATGAAAATGGGCGGAGCCACGCCCATTTTGAAATTTTCTTTTATTTTTGTATTTTGTTGCATCATATCATTACTGGAGTTGAATTTTGACTTAATTTACTTATATACAGTAAAGATATTAAATTTTTTGTTAAAATTTGAATTTAAAAAAAATTTTTTTTTAAAAAGTGGGCGTGTTCTTAATCCAATTTTGCTAATTTTTATTTAGCACATATAGAGTAATAGTAGTACGTTCCTGCCAAATTTCATTATGATATCTTCAACGACTGCCAAATTACAGCTTGCAAAACTTTTAAATTACCTTCTTGTAAAAGTGGGCGGGCCACGCCCATTGTCCAAAATCTTACTAATTTTCTATTCTGCGTCATAACGTCAACCCATCTACCAAGTTTCGTCGCTTTATCTGTCTTTGGTAATGAGTTATCGCACTTTTTCGGTTTTTCGAAATTTTCGATATCGAAAAAGTGGGCGTGGTTATAGTCCGATATCGTTCATTTTAAATAGCGATCTGAGATGAGTGCTCAGGAACCTACATACCAAATTTCATCAAGATACCTCAAAATTTACTCAAGTTATCGTGTTAACGGACGGACGGACGGACGGACGGACGGACGGACGGACATGGCTCAATCAAATTTTTTTCGATCCTGATTATTTTGATATATGGAAGTCTATATCTATCTCGATTCCTTTATATATGTACAACCAACCGTTATCCAATCAAACTTAATATACTCTGTGAGCTCTGCTCAACTGAGTATAAAAACAGATTAGGAGATACTAAACAGCCTAATGTACACAACTACATGCATACATATATACTTCTTATTCACGTACATATATTTACGATATAACTTCGCTATCGTGCACATGTGCCTTCCTTGAAAAATCCACAGTAAATTCACAGAAAAATTTCAATTTCACTCACTACCTCTGTAGCCAAACCTTTCTAGGGCGTTTTTTTTTATTTTCTTAGATAGCGCATCATTTTTCTATTCATTGCAATCATTCATATTTTTCATCACCAATACATCTATACTTTTCATTTATGGCTTAGTATTTAAGTAAGCGCTGGAGCTTACCAAAAAGCATTTTTTGCACTTTTTTCTTTACACAAAAATCACGCACAAACGCCACCTTTTTGATATTCACACAGACATGCACTCATGTCTACACTTCAAATATGTGTGTGCGTTTTTCTATTAAATTTTTTGATTAACCCAAAAAACATTTAAATTTGCTAAACTTTCCACGCGATAAACAAACGCTGCTCACGCTGCTTCTAAATCAACTGATTCATCCTGCAAAGCTCTTCTCCTACAGCAGCCAGCGAGTTTTGGTTTTCACTTTCTTCCACATATTTATCAATCACTCTTTATAGCTCATTCGCAATCAAATATATGTGCATTTTTTTGCTATTTTCTTTCTTCGCCTTTGTTTATCATTTCATTGTGTTTTGCTTCCGCCGACATTCGTGCCATTCCCGTTAGTTTGGGCGCCACCGCCGTTCAACATTCGGCAGCATTCACATTTCTAATTGTGGTTGGAGGTGGTGTCGGCTGTACGTTTCCTTTTACAGCATCCGTTTGTAACATTGTTGCTGCTGTTGTTGTGCAATACTATTTTGTCTTTGTTTTCATTTTTGTTATTTCTCTACTCGTTCCATCAACATTCAACTGTCAAAAGTCGTTTAACTGTTGGGTGTGTTCTAAAAAGCGCAAAACAGGTCGAGAGCCATTACAAGAAGCATTATTATGATTACTGCTACGCTCTTCCCGCTCTTCCTCTATTGACATACATATACAAGCTAACTGACTCTCTTGCTTCTCTTTTGATGTACTTCGATTTTGATAAGCTCTCGAAATTGAAACATGTGCATTTTAGAAAAAAATCTGATTTCAATTTTGAGTGGGCGAAAGACCCCAGTGGCTGATTAGTTTGATGCGTTTTTGTCAAAGTTTGACTTATTTTCAGAAACTAATTACTTGATAATTAATAGCAAGTCACTCGTAGTTTTTTCTTGGCAGTTTCGAATAAGACCGGCCCAGCCCTTGGATACGTCCTTCGAAGATCCTAATGAGCCGCAACCGAAATATTTCACCTAGTGCTGGCAAAAGCATGTGAAGCATGAAGCGAATCGATGGTTCGACGGCGGCATCCTCCATGCAGCTGCGGTAAGATGTATTTTCCATATGCTTAGACGATCCGCATGGACTACTATTGTACAGTGAGCCATCAAAACCCCAATGTTGTTGTTGTTGTAGCGATAACGACATTCCCAGAAGGCATTGGGGAGTGCTATCGATGTTGCTGGTCCTTTGCCGGGTGCAGATCCGGTACGTTCCGGTAAAAAGCCCGGCCATCTCGGGAACGATTTGGTATAACCATATGCGACCTTCTAGGCCATACCGCTTTATCAATGAATAGTTCGGGGTCACCAGTGCCTCGACTGTTAATGAAACAGGATTCACCACGGATAGGAGAGTTTGACAATTGGGTTGGAGAAGCTATATATTGCGCTGGCAACACCTTGAAAGGGGTCTGCTACACAACCCCTTGAACATATTTGGTATTTTAGTCGCCTCTTACGACAGGCACACCTACCGCGGGTATATTCTAACCCCATAATCCCGATCACCATTGATAGATGGATCTTGGTGAGCTTGATAATAAATTTAAACATCCCGCTATTCATTTCCGTCCAGAAGGACCTCGCTACACTGCAAGAGTCCACCCAGCATTTGCTTATTTGACTGGACGCCCATCTATAGACAGCAGACCACAGGAAGCTAGGAGGAGGATCCTTACTTGTCTAGAATCAGTATAGTTACATTTTCCAGAACGAAGTTGGGCCAGAGTGACTCGTTAGTCACTTATTGGTCTGACTTCTTCTTCTACAAGGGTTAGAGAGTGTATATATTGATAACGGGGGTCAATGGGCGCGACCTAGATAGCAACCAATTTTTTGTGCTGATTGAGCTTAGGACCTCCTAAAGCTTATCTGGATCAAACGGCTGCGTAGATAAGTATCGGATCTAGTCATAGTGCTTCCGTAGCTGTTTCCCTATCCCTCTTGAAGGTGGAGCTAGATCAAGCAGTTTTTGCTAGGGTGTCTAAATTTATGTACTGGAGCGTCTGGGGATTTGCTCCCAACCAAAGTCTTTCATTTCAGTGTGATCCCATTTAATTTTTGTAACCCCACTACAGGCCCTGGGTCCGTGTTACGTTTTACAATCCGTTTTTGAAACTTATCTTTTAAATCATATAAGCTATGAAATGATGGATCGGTTTAATATCATATGTGGACTAGCGACATTGAGTACTCCTTGGATCCATAACTTATTATAATTTTTAGAAAAAGTTTGACAGTTGCAGTTGTCGTTTGAGTGAAAATAGTTTTCGTGTAACATGGGCCTGAATATGATATTAAACAAAAAGCGTTTAATGAGTTGACGGCCAGGAATCCTCTTTGATCATCTTTTCTCAATACTAGATGCTTACTATCTGCCATTGCAACCAAAGCGAAAGTTCAGTACAAGGTTTTGTTATCCCAACAGCTGATTGCTTTTTCTTGATTATTTTGCATAAAACGCCTTATACTCAAATATGTCAGTTAATCGAAATCAATGAAAATTTTGTTTTGACTTGACATTCTTCTGCACGGCGAATTGGTGGAATTCGCTTTGCCACCATCTGGTATGGATTCGCCTTGCATCTCAACAGACTTCCAATGATTTCACAACTTTGCTCTCACATCTGCTCTCTGAGAGCACAAATCAACCCATTGGAATGCCGGAGCAGTGGAAGCAATTATCTAAAGCACTTCGTACATCCCGTTACCTCGACGGCAAAAACCCAGATGCGATGAAGTTTATTGCATTACAACCGAACGATAAGACGGTGCCCACAGGGCAATGTTAAGATCGAACCCAGCTGGAAGAATGTGTGAACGCTAGCGCAGTTGAAAAGGGAAGAGATGCCTTCTCTTGAGGAAAAAAGCAGAAGCAAAAAGGCGTGAGTGCCAAGAGCTTGAGCTGCTAGCAACCGACAAATTTTTCCAAAAAATCGGCGACAAAACAGAAGATTTTATGTCCGGGGAAAACGTTTGTAAATTCAAAACGGTGACCGAGAGTACTTAGACCATGCAGGGTAAGGCAGAGAAATGAAAATAGCGTAGTTTAATTTTGCCAGTAGCCGTGGATATCGGAAAAGGATGTGAATTGACTCCTAGTCCTGACTGCTTTTACTTTTGGTATGTGCCTTAGTCGAAGAATGGATACGATAGCACAATCTGCTGTAATGGCATTCTCACGGCACAATTTTTAGGTTTATGCATTGGGACCGTGATGTCCCGGATGACCCACACCTAGTTGTAGTTGTTGTTGCATAAACGATAAAGACACTCCCCGAAGGTTTTGGAGAGTGTTATCGATGTTGATTGTTTGGAAGAAGAGTTTACCTATCTTGGAAAGCTTGGCATATTTAGAAGTTATCAAAGTCGTTCAATAAATTTTCCTAGTTTTTATAATAGTTAGTATCAAAAGAATAAAATAAAAAAATTGTAAGCACTTCCTTTATATAAATGAACAAAAATCAGCGAAAAATATCTCCTTATATAAAGACATATTCTTGCTAAACTTTGATTTTTAAATTTTATAATTTATTTAATATTTGGAAAAAATTTTAAACAACGTGACATCAGAATGGACAAGGCATTTTAAGGACAAGGATTTTTAAATTTTGACATAGAAATTCCAAAAATATTTATGAGAAGTAAAAATATTAAAGTGGAGCGCAATTACTTGGATTGGAAAGTTGGTAGGAGAGGATATATTATTAGTCAATCATTTGCGCTCCACTTTTATATTTTTACTTCTCATAAATATTTTTGGAATTTCTATGTCAAAATTTAAAAATCAAATTTTAGCAAGAATATATGTCTTAAATAAGGAAAAAGTTGTTCGCTGATTTTTGTCTATTTATATAAAGGAATTGCTTAAAATTTTTTTATTTTATTTTTATTTTCTCCTTTTCTTAATTTTCTTGGTGTCTTAACCTACTCGTATCTGTTAAGATTTACGCTTGTAGCTCAATGAGAACTTACATAAAAATCAATCCCAACCGGTCTCAAATTTCCAATTTTTTCTAATTTTTTCGATCCGTGCGCCACCTAGGGATTTTTTCTCCTTTTGTTCTTTTGTCACGGTCTCTTAACCTGTCATGTTTGTAGCTTCAATGAGAAGTTACTTTAAAATCGATCTCAAAACACCAAATTTCTAATTCTTATCTAAAAATTTTCGATCAGTGCGCCACCTAACGAAATTTTTCTCCTTTTCTTAAATTTTTTCGGCGTCCTATACTATCTGTGAAGTTTTACAGTTGTAGCTCAATGAGAACTTACATAAAATTCAATCCTAAAATTCCCAACGTTTCGTACGATTTTTCTAAATATCTCATCCCGTACGCCCCCTAGCGAATCTTTTTGTAACGTGTCATCGGCTGTCATCGACCTCTGAATTAAATTCGAAATTTCAAGTCTCTAGCTCATCGAGAAGTTACTTAAAAGCTGGTTTGAAAATTTTCAAATTCTTATCTAATTATTTCGATCCGTGCGCCACCTAACGGATTTTTTCCTTTTGTTGCATTGTCACGGTGTTCTAACATATGTGTAAAGTTTCACGTTTGTCGCTCAATGAGAAGTTACTTAAAAATCGATTACAAAATTTGTATGAAAAGCGGAGAAACCTAATATAAAGGAAGTAAAAACTGAAATTAAATGTACTGTTCTATGGAAACTCTCAGCTGCTTATATAATGTTGTCCAATTAGTCCCGAACTTGAACCCGCTTTCTTTTTCATAAATCTTCTTGCTTACAGTTATATATTTTACTTATTAAGTTATAAATGTTCGCTCGTATCCCTTAATCGCTCATACATTAATTGAGCTTTCAACATCCAAATTAAGCAGAGCTTTCTCCAATTGTCGCTCCCTAAAGGGCAACTTACCAGTATTGACAGTTTTCGCACATACCCTCCAATGAGTGATGACAGCAAAGTCAGCAAACTGAATATTGAAATCAAATGACTTCAAAAACTCAGCACTTAGCATTCTCGGTTGTATACTTAAGTGTATGTGTAACAAAAGCCTCTCAAAAGACAATTTTATTTTTGACAAAAATGATTTTATGTCGTTTTGCACTTTGGCGAAGCTTTTAGCTTTTTTTTTAGAATAATTTTCTGTTAATCTGAGTGTTACCACTGCAGCTTCCGCTTTTGTTTTGATTTTCAACATTCTATTGTTTCCAATACTTAAATGAAAGGGCATTGTCCATTTTCTTCCCTCCCTGTCACCTAATGGCGATGCAGGGAACTGTGAAATTGGACAGAGAGATCCCGTTAGAAGGAAACTGAGACTTCATTTCACAAAAACTGATAACAGTTCGAAATAAACGAAGCGTGAAACCCAGTTCAAGAGTTTCAGAAAGCATTAACACCGTATCTGAATGACCCAAAACCGGGTTTGGAAAGCGGTGAAACTTGATTCTCAAAGAGAAGCAAGCAGTTGCTTCATGAAAAACCTACTTATGTTCAGCAATAACCATCTGCTTTTCTAAATCGAAACTCAGAGCCAGCGTTTTTTTCAAGAACTAGGAGAGATATGATGCTTTGAATATAAGTTCTTACATAATCTGAATCTCACATCTTTTAGACTGCTTTGTTGCTTTGGGTGAAATTACTTCCGATGATACAATATGCGTTTCGAGTTATATGGTTAGTTTAGTTGAAATGTTTGCACCCAAGTCACCTATTTACTTAGTCATATCCGATTTCTAACGTCTTAACCTGTTGAATTCAGAATGGCCTAACCAAAGGCTGTGAATAAACCTACAACATTTGAATTACCTATTTCAACAACGTTTCCGTGTTTTCCAAGGATTGAAAGAATACACTTCCGCAGCCTTTCTAGATATAGAAGGTGCCCCCTTAACTACATTGCAATCAACGCGGTTAGCAACGCTCTAGATAGAGCTGACCCAAACAGTCATATCTGCCGAGCAAACGCAATCAAGGTTAATACAACCCAACAAGGGTTCGGTTACACTAGCCGTCTCGTGGGCAAGGGATCACCCCAGGTCGAGGCTCTGAGCGAGCTCCCACTAGAGCTTTAAAAAAAAGAGAGTAACTGAGTAGTAAAGCAGTCGCATAATCGCTGTATCGAAAGAACCGTCGGCGGAAACTGGGATCTAAGACCCAAACATGTGATGCAGTTATATACGGCAGTCACCAACTAGCAACTTAAGGTGCCGCTGTCGATCCGTCTTTCTGACTCAGCTAGTATTGTGCAATCGGAACCGAGAGGGCTTGCACGCTCCTGTTAGAGGACTCAGCACTCAAAGCAGCAGCAGGTGCAAGAGGTCACTTTATGCCCCAGCAAAGTTCTTAAACATCACGATTCTACGGGTTCCCCGTGACAGGAACATTGAGGTCAACAACAACAACAGCAGCAGGTGAACTCAGGAGCCCTGCTAGATGCTAAGGAGGCGGTCGCTATGTATGTTGTTGTTGTTGCTGTAGCTATAAAAACACTCTCTGATGGTTTTGGGAAGTGTTATCGATGTTGATGATCCTTTTCCGGATATATACCCGGCACGTTTCGGTAACATGTACTATTAAAGTACAAGTCCCGACCATCTCGGGAACGAGTTAATATGACCACATTGAAACTTCTAGGCCATCCCGCCACACCCCCTAGTTGTATGAGGGACTTGGGGTCGCCAGAGACTCGGCTGCTAAAGAAACCGGATTCACCATTGAGGCTGACTATTGGGTTGGAGAAGCTATAAATTGCGTTGGAAACCCTTTGAATGGTTTGCGCTATACAATCTCTTGAATCATTTTGGTATTTCAGTAGCCTCTTACGACTGGCATCGGTTAAAGGAAATATATATACATATATATATATATATATATATTACGTTGGATAGCGGTCATCAACAGGTACTCCGCGGACAACTGCAAGATACCATAGCGAATTTGGCCGACATATGATAGGCGGAGAAGTAAGGACCAGGTAAGAATGTAAGGGAAAGAAATCTTTAGAATCACTGTCCACAATCACGGGACACTGGTCGCTTGGCCTCATTAATATTGTATGTTAGGAGAATAGGTTTTAAACTATGGGCAATTATCTACGGTCGAAACTTCAGCAAGTTGCTAAATGCTCCGCAAAAAATACCAGCAGGTTCATTGGCTTAAATGGAGTACCTAGTAGCCATACAAAAATCAGCAGCAATGGGCTCCAGGAGAAATTACATGAAATGGAGCTCCACGCACTACTTGGGCCTGGGTCTTTAGTGTATGGCCAGCACAACAACAAACCAACACACTTCCACAGAAGAAAATTCTGATATGGCAATAAGTTCCTAGTACAGCAAACTGTCATTCCGGCGGGACCCAACAAACTTTGTGCGGTGATTGAAACTGAAATATTCATATTGAAATTTTGTGTCTGCCTATCAGTGGCCTGTAAGCGCCAAAATTTTTACGTTGTACTGCTTTTTCTCATAATAATCCGATATATGTATTTATGTATGTGAATAAATTGGCTGATGTTTTCTGAGTTAAAATTGTATAAATACACGCTTAGAAAAGTTTAGAAGATTGTACGCGAATTTGATTTTGCCATTTTTTTATTTTTCATACATACAAAACTTTTGTCTCTCACACTTAGATTTAAGTATGTCTGTCTGCTACATTGCTATTATGTTCAAATAATTACAAAATTTACTTTTGGCGCTCAACATTTGTTCAATTTGAATGAATTTTCCTCACCCGCCTACAATGACTCAGCAATTTGTTTACAGTTACATTTAATGATTTACATAAATTAGCAATCAAATTAGTGTTTAATTCTATTTGGTTATGTCGAAATCGGAAATCAAATACTATTGAAGAGAAGCATCAGGAAATATCTAATTTTAATATTATATATATATAGGTATACTAGGGCGGGTCGATTTAAAAATCGCTCATTGCTCTGTGAAAATCGTATTCTAGGGATCAAAATAAGAAAATTTTCCGAAGGAACTATACCTCTAAAACGAATTCTGATGTTCCCCCTTTGGGCATCATAATTCGTTTTAGAGGTATGGTTCCTCGGCAAAGTTTCTATTTTGATCCCTAGAATATGATTTTCACAGAGCAATGGGCGATTTTTGCCTCCCCACAAATCGACCCGGCCTAATGTATACTCAGGTATATGTAGGTCGTTATTCTTATGCATACGTTTATGTTTTGGCATGCATTTAACCCTTTCGCTACGGCTTTCGAATACGTGAGTTATGATTCAAATTTGAACTGATTTCATTCAAGGGATGTAGTAGAAAGCAAAATATGTCAATATATTTTTCTGAGAATAAGGGCCTAGGGGGGGGCCCTGGTACACATATATACCATTCGTATTTTTATGTGGTACATATACATATGTACCAGCAGGGCTGTCTGAACTATAACAAAATCCAAACTAAACTGACGAACTCAAACAAATGTTTTATTATTTTGATATTTCCATGTATTAGAATGCCATAAAAGAAAATTAGTAAGAAAAATAAAAAATAAACTAGAAATATTACTGTGCAAAACGGAATTTGCACAATGGTAAGTTGCACTGGATACACATTGTTTTCATACGAGTTTATTTTTATTTGCGAACATCTGGTGCAACGTCGCCTGGTTTCTCCTTCACCGGCAAATGTGGAGAGCTGGATGTTACACGGGGCAGCCGTCCCGGTTTTATCGATGGTCTAACAGCTGTGGTTTCCAAACCACTTTCAATCAACGCCTCTGCTAAGGAAACTAAAAAGGCCTTGAATGATAGTTTATTTCGGTTCAGATCACATTGTATATCCACGCATTTACACAAGACATCATCAATAATCGGCAAAACACCTTTTTCCACCATTTCCTCGCTTTCTCCATCGCTTTCATCTCCAAATGCTACCTTCTCGAACTCTTCTGACGTAACTGAATGCTCATAAATTGGGCTTGTGGCTCGTAAACATCATCACGTCCACCTGAAAATTCACTCAAGCTTTCTTCATAAGTATTATCTTCAAATATTATTCGCTCAATTTCATCCGGATTCATTATGTAAAAGTTTTCACTAAAAATATATATATAAAATATACAAAAATCTCTGCATATAAACCGGGTGGTACCTATCCGTACCACAGTAAAATACGGATGGTACATACAGGTACCAAGATCTAATTATTATAAAAATTCGGAAAATATAAGTAATTTTATACTTGCTCTAATCAAAATATACAGGCAATTTAATTTTTATTTATGAAAAACCACTTTCACAGATTATTTTCCATTTTGAATCACTTTAAATAATTATACATCCAACTCCTTCAAGGTTTGCGCAATAAATGCCATATTTTCAAACACTTGAAGTAGTTGCATATTGCTAAACGGGGAATTCCATTATTTATAAATAGCTACAAACTTTAAAATACGGTTTGGTACGTTATAAACCTATTTACAACACATAATTTGATTTAATGTAAATTTCAAAAAACAGTGGTACACATGTGTACCAGTCGTAGCGAAAGGGTTAACTACCTAAACACCATGGCGTATACGTAACTTTATGTGAGTCCGTGTGGAGTGTAAACAATTTATATTAATCATACGCAGTGGTGTTCCCGTGCAGATTCCAAGGAAGCAGGTTGCCATTTTGGTGCTTTTGGAGCCAGATCTAGCCCTTTTTGTTTGCGTTTAGCTCCAAAAATTCCGGTTTAGCTCCTAGCTATTTTTTTTGGCCCTTTTAAAATGTTTGCCGTTTTTGGCACCAAATCTATTTCGGCAATACGTATTGTGAAATTTGTAATGTGTTTTATGTGTGCCGATGCTTCATTTTATTTGTTTCGTTATTTATGATGTGGCAACTCGATACTGAACTGATAACAAAAACTTTAATCGATAAACTGTGTCATGAGGTTGTATATTTGCTTTCCAGCTTGTGCAACAGCATAGTGTAACCTTCTAAGAGTTTCACCTTAACTTCAGATTATAAGAAATTTTTGTCTCCCGTACCTTATTTTCATTATACCTTTGAAGAATATACACGAATTAAAAAATAATATAAATCCGACATCAGAATTCGTTTTAGAGGTATGGTTCCTTCGGCAAGTTTCTTATTTTGATCCCTAGAATATGATTTTCACAGAGCAATGGGCGATTTTTTGCCTCCCCACAAATAGACCCGCCCTAGTCTATGTGCTGTGTGTTCATTCAGAACCGAGGGTGGTTTACTAATCGATTTGTGTGGCTGACTGGGGTAGGTAAAAATCGGTAATTTTTGTCGTTTGACCTTGTTTGTGGGTTTGTTGTTTTTGTGTGTTAATTGCTTTGTGTTTGTCTGTTGTACCTGTGTGATTACTTTGTTTCTTGTAAACAAGTTTTAAAGGCTCGAATATTGTGTCAGAAATTGTGTTTATCTGTTCGTTTATATTCTACCGTCGAATGTTTTCTGTTTGTAGATTTCCGTGTTTTCGAGTACGTTGAGACGTCGGCCTTTTGCTTGTATGTGAAGAACCCTAACTGTTTTATTGATGTTTGCTGGGGAACATTCATTCTCAACCATGTGATTCGCAAAATTAGATTCGGGTATAATGTTTGTATTCCGTATTTTTTGTTGTAATCTCTAATATGTTCTCTGAACCTTGTTCTTATTTGCCGTCCTGTTTGTCCTATGTAAATATGCTGGCATCCGCAGGTAAGCTTGTATACGCCGTGGCTGCTAAACGGATCCGCAGAGTTGGTGTTATTTCTAAGTTTTCACCCTAGATTGTTCGATGTTATGAATGCTGTGTTAATGTTGATATATTTTCAAAGATAGTCTTGCTGCCAATTTATATGTTGCTTTTCACAGTATATGTGCATAGAAGATTGAAGAATGTGTACGAAGGTATAAGCATCCTCGAGAAGTCATCATCATTATGTCAGGACAGCTAGGCTATCATTTTGTGTGTTTGCAGTATTATACAAAGCTTTAAGCTAGTAATGTATGCATCGAAAGTTCAAATTACTGGAGCCAACAAAAAACAAAGTTTAGTTAAGGTGGGGCACGGGTATATCAGCGACATGAAGCAGTAATGAACTATACTAGGGACTTCCTAGCCCAAGCAGTGTATAGCAAGCGTTCAATGTTCCAAGAGCCCTTCTGTGGCGCACAAAATTACACACTAGGTAAAACAATAAGTAATGGAAAATAAAGAAGTGCAGGAACAACATACTATTGAAGCTCTGGGGCAAAGACTAAGTAATTTAATGTAATACTTCCTAGCAAGGCGAGCATCAGCGAAACTAATTATCTTCACTATGGTATATAGGGTCACTATTGCCCAAGATAACACCTAAGTACGTTAATCTATCCAGTATGTCGCTTTGTGAGCGTGGAGGGTTTAAAAGGCCGGTCAAGTTCTCTGCCGAAAAGAGATGGACACTGGCACGGAGACTCTCCCATCAAGGTGGCGTGATTTCATTCCCTTTCGGGATGCAGTAGAGTATAAAAAGCCCTGAGAGCAAGATTACTTTAAATATATTAAAATACTCCCGATACAGAATAGGCTTAATAAGATTTTAATAAAGGTAATGGAATCGATACTTAATAATAATAAATAATTTTAATAATGTCGTAAACAAAACGTAATACAACCAAGCTGGAAACAAGAATCAATAAAAAAAAGTTAAAACAACCATCTCTCTTCGCCAATATTTATAAAAATAAAGATTTATACTATGACATTTTGGGACCAATCTGTTGTTGTAGCAATGCTTCGGCCATCTATATATGGAGATCACTCACGAGTTTTCATCAATATCCTCTAACGGCAGTCCGAAAAAAACTTACTGTTTTGATAGGGTATGGACAGAGAGATAAGGGTGTTGATGCATTTTGTTTGACATTTCAATTTAAAGATGTGGTGTCATGTGGGACACATTATAGACAGGACAATACATTGGGATTCGGGGTATTATTGAATAAGTAAGAGTTTAACCTCTTACACAGTATCCAGATTGGAAGTTGAACTGGAGTGACGCGCGTCTCCCTGAGGAAGGGTTTTTTTCCTCAAATTCGAGTTTAGGCATTTGTTTTTGAGAACGTATTTAACAAACGACTTTTGGCTCTTCTCTTCATCCGACTGACTTCTATTTAGTTTTTTTAGTTCCGGGAGGCGGTAGCCGCTTAGACCAGTGTCTGTTGGAATGCACGAGTTTAGGGTATACAACAGATACTGTCTGTTCACCCTTTCATTCCCTCTTTCAAGGAGATGATGTGCAAATTGTTAGGCTCCTGTTATAAGAATTCAATCCTTTATAGCAAAAGGCCTACTGCCTTTAGATTGTTTAAGCAAGTTTGATGGGCATCATAAACCTCTGTGGCGGTAATTGAATGGTAGAATGCTGTTGTTGTTGCCTGGTAGGCATTGCTTCGCCCCATCAATATGTTGCGACCGATCACAATTGTATCAATATCCTCAACGGGAGTTTAAAGGAAACTTGCTGTTTTCACGGGTGGACCATAATGAAAGGGTTGTTAGAGGCGTTGGTCCCCATTACAATTAAAGAGGATGGTTGGTGTCATGTGGGACAACATTGCAGGCCGGTACAATACATTTTGTATGTCGGACATAGGTAAGAGTTTAAACTTTTACTGTATACAGAACGAAGTTGAGCAAGCCAAGCCAAAAGTGACTCGCGTTTCCCTGGGGACGAATGCGTCCTCTCCGCAAGTTTTGGGTACTGTTCTTTGAGTACTGGATTCACCGAGCAATTCCCCGGCATAAAGTTCAACGCTGTCTTACGTGAAGTTCACAAAAGGACACTGACATGGTTTTGCATTCATACGCAGAGTTCAGATGCCGTATTTCCTCAAAATGCTAAATACGGAGATGAAATCCTTAAGTCCCTAGGACGTGTTGCCACCTCATCAATCAGATCAGCCATCTGTTGGGATGCCCAGGTTTCAGGTAATTCAACAGGAACTGTTGGTCAGCATCTCATTTCTCTCCTGATATGGTGAGTATATTCTCACTCATTATGTAGATGGTTTTCAGGTGACATAGAAGACAGTCCTGGCCAGTCTAGAGAAGCAAGTATTTTGGCAGGCCTGTAAGCTTCTTCACGTGAGTATTTTTTTTAAAGCCTTGAGACCATATAGGGGACGCGTAGATGCAATCGACTGGCCAATTGTATATGGTAATGAGAGTTATATTGTATTTCCCCAAGTACTGCAGCAGGATTAGGATTTTATTACGGCTCTGGATTTTCGACGTTACAATTGCGGTCTGGGCAATGCCTCAAAAAAAATGTAATCCCTGATAAACGTCACACCCTATATTTTGGGGGTAGCAGGACAAGTCGGTAGCGTCAAACTGCCATCGACGTGGATGTTACAAAATGGTCGACCATTTGGGACGTCATGGTGTAAATACGGATCCGGAGGATTCAGTCGGTAATAATGCCAGGTTTCCCGCGAGGTGAAAAACTAGGAGAGATCAGGAGTAACCGTTTAATTCTATTGCATAATGCTACCATCCATCTGTGGCTCCTGGGGCTGTGGCCATATTTGTGCAGTCATCGACGTAGGAAAACGATAGAACTCTTCTGGTGGCCGCAAAGGTATCTTAGATATGTAGAAATTAAACAAAAGTGGGGGAGACACATTTGATGTTTCGTTTCAAAATTGCACCGATGCCGACGACACCCAGATAATTGCGTCCCCTTTTAAGAATGGGGGTAAGGGTACATCCTTCCAGGTCTGCAGTAAACGTGCGATGGTTGACACGTATCAAAGCTTCTTGATAGTCTAGCGCAACGAGTACTGTTCGATGGTGGGGGTTTTGATTTAAACCGCAATTATCTGGAGCTAAATGGCATTTAGCGCGGTGATGGTGCTATGAAGTTTTCTGAAAGCCATGCTGAGACAGGCTAGCTGCATATTTGCTTTGAAGTGGGGGAGCAAAAATGACTTCAAGCGTCCTGGCTACTGGTGATAGGAGAGATATCGGGCGATATGACTCCTATGTTAGCTGGTTTCCAGGCTTTAGTAGCGGAAACCCTTGGCCATTTTCCATTTTTTTTCTGGGAAATGACAAAGGTCCCTCTCTCTAATGCTTTAATATAGGCATGGCTATGGCCGTCTGGGCCACTGCTTTGATGGGACTTAACATGAATGATGGCATCCTCACAACATCTTTGGCGTTGATAGGTAGTCATGGTGACGCCCCTGAATTTATGTTTAATGTGCGTGTCTGTGGCCCTACGTCTATCTTTGTCACTGATCGTATAATGCAATATATTGTAGGCAGAAAGCGCCGCGCATTGTCCGCATCCGACAAGCAAATTTAATCACCAAAAGGCTGAATGGAAAACTTTGTCATTGTGCCATAAGGACATCAGATAGGGACTTGCGGTACGTACCAAGTTTAACTAACACCGCAGACAAAAGAAGAGTTACTAGCGCTTAGGTGCTCCTAACCATTCAGCCCGCTTCATGTTAATCACAGCAAATCTGATGCGTTGGTTTCATATCCCTATATTTGGGGCGTCGCCAGGGATCAAGCCTTTCTTATAAGGTCACCCCAGTTCTTATCGCTAAAAATTTGCAAAGCCCTCCGTTGGAAAGTAGAGGTGCGAATTTCGGGAAATCTGCCGCGGAATTAAGCGAGCCGAGGCGAATTCAATGACATTGCGAGTAAACACGCTAACCTTTGGCGGCATCAGTACGGATAAGGAGGGTCAGCAAAAAAGACTGTTGTCTGTAAAGTTTGTATTCTTCCCACTTCCTTTTTTAAAGTTATGAAAGTGCGTTTTTTCATGTGACGATGAAGTCGTCCGGTACGCTTGAGCGAAATAAGTATAGGTAGGTGGTGTTGTTGTGGTTGTGTAGCGATTAGTAATCCCCGAAGGATTTGGGGAGTGGTTTCGATGTGATGGTCCTTTGTCGGATACAGATCCGATACGCGCCGCGGTAACACAAGCACCATTAAGAGTGCTGGCCCGACCATCTCGGGAACGATTTAATGGCCACATTAAAACATTGTCAGGGCCATCCCTCCCATCCACCACCCCCAAGTCCATGAGGAGTTGGGCAGTCGCATGAGCTCGTCAGGTAGTGAAAACGGGGTTCGCGCTCTAAGGGAGGTTGACAACACTGGTTGGAGAAGCTAAATCTGCGCTACACAACCCCTTGAATCCCTATAGGTAGAGTGCCGTCGGATGTGCCAAATGTTACCAATCGGTTGAAACCAGGTCGTTGCTTTCTATTGATCCGCCAAATCTCACCCTACTAGATCCGCCCGACCATAGAATCCCTTGGGCACATCAATGGGCATTGAAAATCGCTTCACACCTCTTATTATAAGGATAATTGCCCCGTATAGATTTACAGTTGCCAGTTAGTAAGGTCGACTAATATTTAAGTGGCAGTATCACTGAGGGCAACAGGTGGCGATGCAGATGTTTGAGGATTCTAGGTTTTGACATCAAATTTGAACCGACAATAAGCCTGAGACGTTCTAAGGGACACTAATTCTCTGCAATGGCCCACTTCCCTCTTGCCTACATACATTATGACAATAGGTACATAAAGCAGTTCCCTGAAGCGTTTCCAGGAGCATAATCCAAAACATATTGTTATGGTTTAGATATTTATGCACTTTTAGAGTAGATGTTCTGATAAACGCGAAGCCGCCCCCATTTCCGCTCTCGCAATCTTTCTTGGAGATCTTGCTGTGAGTTTAGTCATCTTGATCGCAAGCAATGGGATGTTGTGCCGCATTCATGAAATCGGACTATCTCCGTGATCTCCAAGTTAATTCATTACTGTTTAACTGCACAGAATTCTGATAGTACATCGGTGGGGAGTACGTCGTCCTACTGTGGGCAAGTATGTGACGTGGTGATTACGGGGCCTGGGTGTGGGTAAGGCTAAGACGCAACTGCTGGTGTGAGCCTGGTGACAGGAGCCGTCCTGGAAGCATTGGAAGTACCGTGAGTGTATTGGGTATGCGCGCCTGCAACACGGCGCAATACAAACCGCTTGGGGATTGCCGCGCGCTGTAGTGAGACCAGAACATCTAGGAAACTTGCTGAGGGCACCGTCCTGGCAGAGTTCGCATTGGGACGGATTGTCGATAAACATATAGTATATGGTGCTCGGATCGCTGTGCCACCGTGATGCAAAGGGACTGCTGGTAGGGACTTAGAGTCTGTTTACCTGACCTGCACAACTGCTCGCCGAATAAGAGGGAGAACAGCGGCGGGCGTGGGCTGATGCTCGGCATTGCTCCCGACTCTACTACGGAGATTGTGCAGGTAGTCGCGACATGCGTGGGCAGCAAGCCGTTACGAGTTGCTGGCGTCACGTGGGGCGCGCTGAGCACGCAGTACCGTGGTACTTGTGTGGGTCTGCTGAGCAGACGGGTCTGTGGACGTCGTGTGGTGGCGCTAACGCGTAGACTATAACGCGGCACGCCTACGTGTGCGTGAAGAGCAGAGGAGCCACAAAAGATTTTAGTGAAGTTACGTGGACGTCTGTTTTGGGATCTAGCCAGAACAATCTGTCCGCTGCGAACCATGCCCTTACACGAGACACACTGACAAGGTCCTATGATGCAGCAGCACCATTCTCAGCACCGGGGTGTCAGGAGGACAGACCCGGATTGGGTTCGCGTACCTTCTCCCATTGGAGCTAAGTATGCACTATGAGCAGTCTCGCTGCAAGGAGCTGCTGTGAGGATGATACACATTTTTTGGGACGGGACGCAACACAAATTAACATGGGGCGTTACACTGAAATGACAGGTCCTTGAGTCTTTTGGAAAGACATCCCGTTTCGCTCCGGTACATAGAACCGACTGCCTTGGGAACGCGAATGGTGGGTGTGCTCTGTGTTGATGCTACTTGCGCGTCTTTGACCTGCCATCACATCGGGGATTGGGAGGTAGCTAAAAAATCACAGGTATTGCCATGGGTGTGCGACTTGGTAGACGAAGTGCGACAGAAGCACGCCGTCGGTAGGATTATCGTCGCTGAGGTCAGGACATCTAGGATAATGGTTAGCAGCAGCGTTACATGTTGGTGTTTCCTGCGTGCTGCTGAAGGTTGTTGTGTTGGTGTACGAGCGATTAGGTTGCTCCACGAAGCTTTGAGGGGAGTGATCATCGATGTGATGGTCTTTGCCGGATCCAGCATCGGGTTCCGCTCATGTTGGTCCACAGCACCATGTAAATGGTGCAAGCCAGACCACTCGCGAACGATTTATGTGGCCAAATTAAACCTTCAGCGCATTCCCTCCCTCTCCACCCAAGTTCTCATGAGGAGCTTGGGTGTCGCCAGAGCCTCTTCTGTAGGGCGAAGACAGGAGGCGCTGCGCGGAATGGAAGGTGATGGTCGATCGACAATTGGGCTGGGTAGAACAGCTATATATGTCGCCTGGCAACCTCCTCTGATGGCGTGCTAAGTTGTCGCTACCAGACTTGATCTGGTATTTAGTCGCCTCTTACGACAGGCATCTACCTACCGCGGGTATATTCCCTGATCCCCTACCGCTGGCGGGAAGGTAGTCGTGTGAGCGCTAACATCAAAGCGCAAACAGCTGGATCTGCGGGTGTCCTGGAAGAGGAAAAGCGAGTGCGCGCGTGGCTAAATAAAAATGCATTTCCGAACACTACAGCAAAACCATGTGTCGCAGGACTGCGTTAGGTTGAAAACTTTCCGGAGTGCATAGAGAGATTATGGAGCAGTCCCGCTGCATATGACCTGGACTCGAGGATGACAGTTCGTGAGAGGGACGAACAAAATAAATGGGGTTACAGTGTACTATATGACAGCCATTCGCGGATCGGTATAAATTCGATGTGATGCTGTACATAGAACAGGTTAACGCCATTGTTAAGAGATCTGTGTTCAATCAAACTGGAAAGCTGCTCTATAAAGACTGGACCTGAGCATATGAATATTACTAAAATACTATTTTCTCATATGCTAAAGACTAGACATTTTTAGGACCCACATGCAGTCCCACTTACAGAGATAAATACCAGAGCTCGCAGAAGAGGAACGCGATCTCCTCGGGAGACGACTCGTCATTCTAGCTCAAGTCGATCTGGATACTGTAGAACACGTCAAAACCTCTTACCAGACCCGCCAGCATCAAAGATCACCTCATGACCTTACATATGTATGTACTGCTCCCGCGCAATGGTCCACTCCCCTCTCCCGTCACATGCACCAGTTCTTATCTCTAATCTGTCAATGTGGAACTAGCGGAGTCTCTTATCTCCCATGTCAGTTACTCGTGTGTCATCCCTGTTGTACTGTTACCGCATAGTGTTCGGTGGACTTCCGTAGAGGATATGATGTAACACGATATTTGTGATATGGTGATGTTCGTGCTGTTGTGTGTACGTCTTGTTGTGTAGCGATTAGGTTACTTGGACACCGAAGGCTTTGGGGAGTGTTATCGCGATGTTGATGGTCACTTGCGTCGGAGCACGCTCACACGCGATACGCTCCTCTGCGCTATACACTAGCAGCACCATAGGTGCAGTCGACGCGTAAGTCTCGTGCACGAATTAGTATAGCACATATGTTACCTCTGCAGGCCATCCTCACCTGTCCCCACCACCGCAAGTTCCATGGTGTCGCTGCTATTGAGATCGGTGCGGTAAGCACTGCTACAACACTAACAGAGGTCACAGGTCACTATCTCTTAAAGATCGGAGAATGGTGTAAACATGTCTCTTGGAATTTGAGGCCTATAATTTCTGGCCTGAGTGTGCAAGACAGAGATGAAAAAGTGTTCTGATATGAACGCCAATCTGGTAGCCCACAGTCCACCGATCTCTTTGTTCATATTCAGTGCACCGTCTATGTCTCTTATCATACGTTATCCTGATGAGATGATGGAACCGAAATCATGGTTGCGATGTCACGACAGGGGCAGGATACACTCGCTCTTGGAGTATTTAGAGAAATGCTTCCTGCGAGGATTTATAGCCTTATCCACGATGCAAGCGGTCGTGTCTCTGAATGATTACAACTGTCTCGAGGTTTTGCTTTTTGTTTCCCACGGAACGGGCTGTACAGTGTCAACGAGTGTAAAACTGAATAGTCTTGCCTAAATAGTCAGTGTCTATAGGATGTGAAAGATGCTCTGCCTTAGAGATCTGTTGCTTGTTATGACACTCCTTGCGTCACTCTCATGTTGTCTCGTCAGTTATAGCGAAGAGAGAGATAAATTGAGTGGATGTGACTTTTACGGAAACGCGCCAATCCATCGATGATGATGTGTGATCGTACTTCTGATTCGGTCATCTACACATATCCTTCAAGGATTGCCGTTACCTCATCTCACGCACATGGGACCGGAGGACAACTAACATAGAATATCAGATGTAAGATCACTCCCTTTCTCCAGTCGAAATGCTGCCTCTTTGTGACTCCACAGACTTCTAGCTGCTGTTCGATGCTTGATCACCTGTAATGACGCGTCGTACCGAGACTCGCGATGTGTGTCAATTTGGCTGCTCTGTCGATCCAATTTGTATTACAGTTTATCAGCAGTATGTTGTTCTACACAACTGCACATTGTATATTTAATAACTACGAGATCCACAAAATATGCTGCCCGTTAACCGTGAGACGAAATAAACTGATGGAATCAAACAGTCATGTCACTATTCCTAGAACTCGGGTATCCAGCATGATATACTGAGTGCTGGTGCGACAGCCTCTGGGATCATATTAAACAAGGGACATACGATGCCCGAATCACTGTGACACGAATGCTACTACCCGCACATCCGAAGAATCCGGGTCACGCTTGAACTAAAGAGCGCTTGTTTACACTCGGTCCATAATAAGTCTAATGTCCACAGAATACCAGCGACATCGCAGAAGAGGTATCAACATCTACTTCCAGAAAACCTGCATTGTTTCAAGAGACATATATTATTTATGACTCAGTGTGCAGCACTAATGTCTCCCTTGTCGAGGGTGGTTCAAAACCTTCATCGTACGCAATGGTATTATGGAGCGGCGCCCATGCTGAAAGAAGCTGCTGCCTCATGTGTGACAAGTTGGTGGGAGACTCGATCAGTAACATCATGACCAACGAGAGTTACACTGACTTAATATCCTATATGGTCGGCAAACTCGACAGTCTCACATGCGGTACATAGAACCAGCTTGCGTGGTAAAAACAAGATTCTCAACTTCTCTCGAGTCACAATGGTTCAACCTCACGTATAGAATGACGTTACACTTACATATTTGTGGCGTCGAGCGCGGAGGCGACTATCCAGGTTTTTGTACGCGTAGAGTGTGAACTTACAAGTTTATGCGTGTGCTCGTATATCAATATTTTCTCGATGCAGCCTACCTCACTTTAAGGTGCTAGTAATATGTGTACGATTTCAATTCACACGCGAAAGGACTAGCAATGTATCAACACACACTCCCAAACAACACTTCCGATTGTAGTGCGCTATAACAGTTCCATTGATACTAAAGACTACAAATTACGAATTCTAGTTTATACAATCGCAGAACTGCTGTACAGTAGCAGCGGATTCACGCTGAATATGTTCAGAAGCACTAGGACGATATACGTTCATTATATCAAGATACAGTAGCTATAGCATTGTGGACCAGTGCGCAAATGAAATAAGTAACTACGATTTAATAACGCTCTAATCTTCCTCACGTGTTGTGCCATCTTGTATGGTATATATCACTTTCTGGACCAGTAACATCGTGGTGTGAAGTGTTGTCAAAGTGTTTGATGTTCCAAAACCGGAGTCACAATACAATCAGAGCATTGACTAAGATAAATATAGCAAGTGTTGCAGCGCCAACGTGAACGAGGTATTGCAGTAGCGTGACATGTATCACACAGCGGAGCTAATGGATCCGGATTATAACCATCTGGTGTTTTCTCTTTTTCTTCTTTCGCCAATTTTAACAGTTTCAACATGCGTTCACGATCTTCCACACTTAGTGAAGCAATCACATTATTTGCAGAATCAGATGTAGTGTCTGATGATGTTGTTCGCTTTTCAATTACAGAAGGCGAAAATTCTGCATGCAAATCCCCCATCATAAAATCATCTTCCGGCATGTTGACTGGCACATTTAATTCAGGGAAGAATGTGGTAGGTCGAAAAAAATGTTTCGTTTTAGGTTGACCACCGCGTCTATTTTTCGGTCGACGTCCAGGTATGGGCAGACCAGCATCATGTAATTTTTGAAAATATTTTTGTACGCGGCTACAAACTTGCTGTGGTGTGCGGGTGCCTAGTGCCCTCGCGATTTTCACATAACGGCGACTTTCTATAGCTTCAGCTGGATATTCGATTAGTAATTCTTCAAGACGACGTTGTTCCTCACAAGACCAGAGCTAGAAAATAGATATGTCGATAAACATCGTTAAAGAAAGTCAATCAGTTAGTTTGCTTACCCGGTTAAAAGTCTCGGGCTTTGATTCATCTACAAAGCGTCCACGCACCGTTGATGGTTTAGTATCGGTGTCAGATACTACTTTGTCTTTTGTATCTTCTGTTTCTGGGAAAAGGTCCAAGTTTGTATCGATTTCCGGTATCTATTATTGGTGTAAATAGCAAAAAGGGCTTAAGGAGCAATTTGTTCAGCTTTACTTACCTCTTCTATAGTCATATAATTAGGCGCTATTATTTCTTCACCATTTCGTAACTTTTGTAAAAGCAATTCCGGGTCTTTGAGGTATCGCTGCTTAGCTAACTCCAGTTCATCTATCTATAATTGTTTCAAACACTAACAAGAAGCACACATTGAATGGGAGACGCTTGCCTACCTGTTTGAGGACACGCGTTCTTTGAATTTCCAATTTCGTTAGGGTACGCAGCATATTTTGATAATCTTTATTGCCGCGCAATGCTAAATGATCACTTTCAAAGTAAAATGCATTATCCTCCTCACCACTGGTTGAATCACTCATATTTAAACAAATACTTGAGCGGTAGAACGAATAAAACTTTGTATGTTGTTAAAATCCTGAAAAGCATCAATCCATTACAAAATCAGCTGAGAAAATATTGTCCAATAGTTGGTCATCTAAATATTGTGCAATGCAAACTTGTTTAAAGGGCGAATAACGATAAACAGATGATTACGTTAGGGATACGGATACAGCGATACGACATACGGCACCAATGACTCCAGCTTAATGGCGACTTATAACCATAAAGCCATAACCAGATAAATCAGCTGATCGAACCTACCTTATGGAAAGGAATTTAATCGATTAATGGTGCCATACCATAACGCTAACGCCATAGCCAATCAATTGGATTTTAGTTTCTCGCCATATCCATATCCTAAAAATATTTGAGTTGGCGAATTTAATAACTTTTTTAGATTTTCTTCATTGTTTTGGATACGTTATGACTGAGAGACTTATTTTTTGTGGAATATGTGTGTAATTTTTTGCGTTTTCATCATTTTTATGAAATTTTCACGATTTTTAGGTTAAGGCACCATTAATCGATCACATTGAGATGGTTATGGATATGGGTACGCTTACGACTATGGCGTTAGGGTTAAGGAAGTTTAATTTGGCTTTAAAGCTGCAGACATTGGTGCTTTATCGGTAACCGTATCGGTAACCTTTTAACAGCTGATTGACCAACCTTATGAGAATCAATGCAATCGATAAAGGGCGAAATAATGGTGACTTATAACCATAAAGCCATAACCAGATAAAACAGCTGATCGAACCTTCCTTAAGGAAATCAATGTAAGTGAGTTAGCGTTATGGTATGGCACCATTAATCGATTACGTTGATTTCCATAAGGTAGGTTCGATCAGCTGTTTTATCTGGTTATGGCCGCTTCCCAAGGCAGTCGGTTCTATGTACCGGAGCGACTCGGGATTTTTCCAACCAATTGGGTTTTTGGTTTTACCGTCGTAACGATAAACAGCTGATTACGTTAGGGATACGGATACAGCGATACCACATACGGCACCCAATGACTCCAGCTTTACGTCGTATACGATAAACAGCTGATTACGTTAGGGATATACGGATACAGCGATACGACCTACGCCACCAATGACTCCGGCTTAAGTGCCGTTACGAGGTAGAGCCAACGCTTGAAGTTTTTAAGCTTCCAGCGATTTACAACCATATTGACTGATTTTTGTATGTGTGCAGTGTTGGGTATTTGACGCTTGCTGGACCGTTCAAATAAAAGCATCAATCAACATTTGCAGTGAGACCTGTAGCGTTCGGACGTGAATATGTCGTCATCGGATGATCATCTTTTTTTACTTTTTTACTTGCAACTACAGCATTGTTTTATTGTACGAATAATCAAAAAACAAAATTAACAAAAATTTTATAAATTATATAAAAGCTATTACATGTCCGTAAAGCTGCTAAACATTGATAATGTCACATCAATCTTTAATATGAATTGCCGTGTTCTTCTTTTTCCGCGCACTAAAAATTTTTGTTCATTGAATGTCGACAGCAAACTAATACAAACACTCCGTTTTGTCAATCACACGGCCGCCGCGACTATCAAATAAGCTAGTGTCAATGAAATAAATATCAAACAATTTTTGATTTTCACTTCACGTGTAGCTCCGACACAAATACGTGTGTCGGGAGCCACGACTGTACTAACGGCACTAGTCTGACAAAATTCAGTCATATGGTTGTAAATCGCGGAAGGCTTTTAGATTCGCATCAACCTTTAGCCGAATCTTCTTCCAATGCTTTGCTTGCAACTATAATTCCGAAGTTGGTACATTTCTCATGCCATTAATCCACAAGTCCCTCATCGGGTTCTTAAACAGTACTTGCTAAACAGAGGCCACGCGATATCCTACTAATGTTACGTGTCTCATCCATTTAATACTTCGGTTTATACCACGTACCCACCATTTCACTGCTCATTCTTCTAATCTTTTCGCAAAAACAACCTGCTTTTCACCGTTTGACTGTGGTCCTTTGTTAAAATCCCACAATACTTCAATCAGCCTACCTCTTCTCCGTAAAATTTTCAACTACACAAC
Organism: Eurosta solidaginis; assembly: GCA_029619165.1. Taxonomy (NCBI): domain Eukaryota; kingdom Metazoa; phylum Arthropoda; class Insecta; order Diptera; family Tephritidae; genus Eurosta; species Eurosta solidaginis. Next base: position 26,865 of record JARSSU010008609.1, read on the forward strand.
ACCGTGGTAGTAGTAAAAGAGCATATATCTGATTCTCCTTTGATTGCAAGCCCCTTCCTCGGTAAGCATCCATTTTTTCTAATATCCTGCTTTTAACATCAGTTCCTTATTGCTTAATTATTTTTTGCCACTTATTTGTGACTCGTCTTAACTTCAGATTGTAGGGCTTTGTCGCCCTTATATTTCCTGGACAATTTATCATTGTACTCCAACTCTTCTGTATATTATATATTTTCACCTTCAAAGGCATTTGAAACTAAGATTCCTTCTGGCTAAATGTTTATCGAATCTAAAATCCTTTCCGACGATTTACAACCATAGTTGACTGAATTTTGTGTGCGTCTAGTACAGTCCGGGGGGTGTTCTCAGCCGGACACACGTATTTTTTTTGTCGTGGCTCTTTAGGGACTACGTTTGATGAAAATTCAGGGGGAACTTTTTGATTTTTTTCCATGTTGCAACTGGACCTTTCACTAGCTTATTTGATAGTCGCAGGGGTGTGCGTTTGACAAAAACTGAGTTTTCGGTATTTAGTTTTCGCTGTCCGACATTCAACAAAATTGTAGACAAGTGGGCGCGGAAGAACAGCAAAATTCCATATTGATAAATTTTATTGAAAATTATCGGGAATGTTTAGCAGCTTAACGGAATGTAAAAGCTTTTAGTATTTATGTTAGATTAAAAAATTTTTGTTAAGTTTTTTTTTATGTTATTATTTCAAATAAAACCTGGCCTCGTAGATTGTTTTTTTGCAAAGTAATAATAAAGGTTAAACAAGAGTTCCATCATCCGATGACGACATCTTCACGATCCGAAGCGCATAGCGGTGTTGTTTCTCAATGCAAATGTTGATGTGTGTCTTTATTTATTTGAAAGGTCGGGGTGCAAAGCGTCAAATACCCAGAACACGGCCACACATACAAAAATTGCAGATCAATTTGTGGTTGTAAATCGCGGACAGGCTTTAAAAACATTCAGATGGTGTGGCTGCTAACCTTAAACGGCAACTTAAGCCGGATTTCGATTGGTGCCGTTATGTCGTATCGCTGCGTATCCGTCGATCCCTTTTAACGTAATTCAGCTGTTTATCGTTACGTACGGTAAATGCTGGAGTCATTGGTGCCGTATGTTTTATCCGCTGTATCCGTATTCCCCTAACGGTAATCGCTGTGTTATCTGTTACGAACTGGTGGAAACCAAAACCCATTGGTTTGGTGAAAAATCCCTGAGTCGCTCCGTTACATATAACCGGTACTGCCTTGGTTAAGCGTGCCGAACAGAAGGTATCCGAGATTAAACAGGCCTCATTATCGTAACCTACCTTATGGAAATCAATGTAATCGGCCTTAACGGTTGCCATAAATATAATACCCATAACGCTAACTCACTTACGATTGATGTGTCCTTTGTAACAGGGCAGAGGTTTACGATCCGAGAATACTGTTTTATCTGGTTATGGATTTAGTGGTTAGATAAAGTCCACCATTATTTCTTTCGCCCCCTTTATCGTATTTCCTTGCTTTCTCAGAATAGCTGGACTTCTTGTCGACTCAGTGGCTAGTTAAATTAGACGCCAAATTTTATGACTTTCCTTTAAGAATCCCCGCCTCTAGTTCGCGCTACGTAAGTCGTAAGGCGGTTGGCATGGACATCTCAATTTTTAAATCCATATATCCATCTAAATGGTAGATCACGGAAAGTAGTTAAAATCTCTGTTGCCTTAGAAACCTCTATATAAAATCGTCGTCGAAAACTTTCATTAAAAATTGATAGAAGAACTGCAAAAAAATTACAAACAATGAATATCCACAAAAAAATAAGTCTCGATCAGCCTGTCCATAAAACGTATCCCTAAAAACAAAATAAAAACATCTAAATAGTAAAAGTTAATTTAACAATTCGCCAACGTCCTAAATAGTTGTTTTAGGTTTATGTGGATATTTGGCGAGGAAACCAAAAACCAGATTGATTGCTATGGGTTAGCGGTATGTGTGCAGCTGAGTTTGTGGAATCTGGCATTTAAGCTAAGGGCCCCACTGGTGAGGGCGTTGGCAACTAGCACTTGCGCTGCGCAAACTGATTGCATTCGAAGCGTGGAAACATAAATGCCTAGGTGTGGGATTCTTATGGAACTAGACTTCAGTCAACTCGATTTTGAATACCTAACGCGGCCACGACAGATAGCAAAAAATGTGGAAGCGGGCATTTCAGGGCTGTGTCTGGAGCGCGCTGACTATGTCTCGCCAGTCCTAATTGTTCACTCACCTTGTAAATCTCTATTCCAGTGCTTTTAGGTTCCTTATTTCGTTTATTCGAGCTTTATCCATTATCTCCTGTTGTTAATTAAATGTCCGTACTTTTTATCTTTTTCGCCCGTTTAAGCTCCAGTTCTTTTCAATTTGCCCCCATTATTTAGATGACCAACTATTGGACAATCTTTTCTCAGCTGATTTTGTAATGGATTGATCCTTTTCAGGATTTTTAACAACATACAAGTTTTATCGTTCTACCGTCTCAAGTATTTGTTTAAAATATGAGTGATTTCAACCAGTGGTGAGAGGATAATGCATTTTACTTTGAAAGTGATCATTTAGCATTGCGCGGGCAATAAAGATTATCAAATATGCTGCTACGCCTAACGAAATTGAAATTCAAAGAACGCGTGTCCTCAACAGGTAGGCAAGCGTCTCCCATTCAATGTGTGCTTCTTGTTAGTGTTTGAACAATTATAGATAGATGAACTGGAGTTAGCTAGCAGCGATACCTCAAAGACCCTGAATTGCTTTTACAAAAGTTACGAAATGGTGAGAAATAATAGCGCCTAATTATATGACTATAGAAGAGGTAAGTAACGCTGAACAAATTGCTCCTTAAGCCCTTTTGCTATTTACACCAATAATAGATACCGGAAATCGATACAAACTTGGACCTTTTCCCAGAAACAGAAGATAGCACAAGACAAAGTAGTATCTGACACCGATACTAAACCATCAACGTGTGCGTGGACGCATTGTAGATGAATCAAAGCCGAGACTTTTAACCGGGTAAGCAAACTAACTGATTGACTTTCTTTAACGATGTTTATCGACATATCTATTTTCTAGCTCTGGTCTTGTGAGGAACAACGTCGTCTTGAAGAATTACTAATCGAATATCCAGCTGAAGCTTATAGAAAGTCGCCGTTATGTGAAAATCGCGAGGGCACTAGGCACCCGCACACACCACAGCAAGTTTGTAGCCGCGTACAAAATATTTTCAAAAATTACATGATGCTGGTCTGCCCATACCTGGACGTCGACCGAAAAATAGACGCGGTGGTCAACCTAAAACGAAACATTTTTTTCGACCTACCACATTCTTCCCTGAATTAAATGTGCCAGTCACATGCCGGAAGATGATTTTATGATGGGGATTTGCATGCAGAATTTTCGCCTTCTGTAATTGAAAAGCGAACAACATCATCAGACACTACATCTGATTCTGCAATAATGTGATTGCTTCACTAAGTGTGGAAGATCGTGAACGCATGTTGAAACTGTTAAAATTGGCGAAAGAAGAAAAAGAGAAAACACCAGATGGTTATAATCCGGATCCATTAGCTCCGCTGTGTGATACATGTCACGCTACTGCAATACCTCGTTCACGTTGGCGCTGCAACACTTGCTATATTTATCTTGAGTCCAATGCTCTGATTGTATTGTGACTCAGTTTTGGCACAAACTTTGAACACTTCACACACGATGTTGGTACAGAAAGTGATATATAACATCAAGATGGCACAACGTGGAAGATTAAGCTTTTATTAATATCTAGTTACTTAATTTCATTTGCGCACGGTCCAAAATGTATATCTATGTATTTGATATAATTAATACATGTAGGCGCGATAACCTCCGAAGGATCTAAGGCCGAACTTCTCTTCCAATTTGCGTCGTTGCTCCTCTGATTTTCCTCCAAATTGCCGTCGACACTACACGTTTTATGCCGACTCAAAAAAGACGGCATTCCTTCTGCCGCAAGGCAGATGAGGTTTTCACTGAGAGCTTTTCATGGCAGCAATACAATCGAGCGCTTTGCAGACACTGCCGAGGGGCGACCCCGCTTAACAATTTTCTTCTAATTGAAAATCTTATTTCTAAAATTTTGATGTTCTTTGCCCGGGAGTTGAACCCAGGCATTACGGTGTGATAGGCGGAGCACGCTACACACCGTCACACCACGGTGCCGCCTATGTATTTGATATATATTGACGTATAATGTCTAGTGCTGTGCTTCTGGTAGCATAGTTCGAGGATCCGCTGCTGTCAGCAGGTTCTCGCGATTGTAACTAGAATTCGTAATTTAGTTTTTATATCAATGGAACTGTTATAGGCACTATCTGAAGGTTTTTTGGAGTGTTTGTTGATATTTATAGTCCTTTGCTGAATTGAAATCCGGTACACTAGTACTATCACCTAAAGAATAGGCTGCTCGGAAAATAATTGATATAACCACGCATAACTTTAGGTTCACACACTCTACCGTAAAAAACTGGAGTCGCCGCGCCTGCCACAAATATGTAGTGTAACATCATTCTTATCGTGAGGTTGACCATTGACTCGGAGAAGTTGAGAATCTTGTTTTTCCACGACAGCTGGTTCTATGTACCGCAGTGAGACTGGATTTGCCGACCATAGGATATTTCAGTGTAACCTCATTTCATTTATTACGCGCCCTCCCACAAATTGTCAACATCGGAGGCAGCTTCTTTCAGCTGAACCGCTCCATAATCCATTGCTACGGAAAGGTTTTGAACCCAACCCCGGACCAAGGGAGACATTTTGCTGCACCTGCAGTAAAATAATATATTCTTCTTGAAAATGCAGGTTTTCTGGAAGTATGTTTACCTCTTCTGCGAGTCTCTGTATTCGGACATTAGACTTTATGGACCGAGTGTAACAAGGCTCTTTAGTTCAAGCGTCCGGATTCTTGTGTGCGGATATCTTCGTCATGATTTCGGGCATCTTATGCCTTTAATTCCCCAGAGGCTGGACAGCATCAGTTATCTGCTGGATACACGGGTTTCTAGGAATTAACATGAACTGTTTGTTCATCAGTTTATTTCCTCTCGGTAACGGGCAGTATTTTTGTCTCGTTGTTTAAATAATGTTCAGTTTGGCAGAACATACTGCTGATCTTGTAATAATTGGATCGACAAGCAGCCAAATTGACAATGAGGCCGTCATTACGGTGATCAAGCATCGAACAGCATCTAGAAGTCTGTTGGAGTACAAAGAGGCAGCATTTTCGAACTGGAAAAGGGAGAATCTTACATCTATATTAAGTTTCTGGTCCATGTGCGTAGATGGTAACGGGCATCCCTTGAAGGATATTTGGTAGATGACCGAATCAGATACATCATCATCATCGTTGATTGGCCGTTTTCGTAAAAAGTCACTCCATTTATCTTTTTCTTCGCTATAACTGACGAAAATTGTGAGTACCAAGGATGTCAACAAGAACAATTTTCTAAGGCAGAGCATCTTTCATTCCTATAACATGACCTATTTAGGCAAGCTATTCAGTTTTTACACGTTGCACTGTACTCCCGTTCGAAAACCTCATACAGTTTAATCATTTGAGACACGCCGTTGCCATCGTGGATAAGGCTATAAATCCTCCAGGAAACTTTTCTCTTAAATACTCCAAGAGCGAGTTTATCCTGTCGTGACATCGCCATGATTCGGTTCCATCTCTCAGGATAAGTATGATAAGAGACATAGACGGTGATGAATATAAAAGGAGGGGACTGTGGGCTCATGATTGGCGTTTCATACAGAACACTTTTTCCATTCCTGTCTTGCGCTCGCCAAATTAAGGCCTCAAATTCCAAGAGTTACACCATTCTCCGATCTTTTAAGAGATAGTGCTGTGGATCCTGTTGTTGTTGTAGCAGTGCTTCGCACCATCCAATAGGCGCGACCCATGGAACTTGGGGGTGGGAGGGAGGGATGGCCTGAAGGTTCAATGTGGCTATATAAATCGTTCCCGAGATGGTCGGGTCAGCACCTTAATGGTGCTGTGTTACCGGAGCGTATCGGATCTGTATCCGACAAAGGACCTCACATCGATAACACTCCCAAAGCCTTCGGGGAGTAACCTAATCGCTACAACAACAACAACAACAACCCATCACAAATTGTCATCAATATCCTCTTACGGAAGTCCAACGAAACTTGCAGTTTCAACAGGGATGGACCAGAGTGAAAGGGGTGTTAAGAGGCGCTAGTTCCACATTGCAATTAAAGATATGATTGGTGTCATGTGGGGACACATTGCCAGCAGTACATACATTATGTATGTCGAGGTTGATGCGGGGTTGGTAAGAGTTTGACGTTTTTACAGTATCCAGATCGAACTTGAGCTAGAATGACGAGCGTCTCCCTAGGGAGATTGCGTTCCTCTTCTGCGAGCTCTGGGTATTTTTCTTTTAAGTGGGACTGTGGGTCCTAAAAATGTCTAGTCTTTAGCATAGGAAATAGTTATTTTATAATATTCATATGTAGGTCCAAGTCTTATAGAGCTTTCCAGTTTGATTGAACAAAGTTCTCTTAACAATTGCGTTAACCTGTTCTATGTACCGCATCCACTCGGAATTTTTTCCGACCGATGGCTGTCATTTCACTGTAACCCCATTTATTTTGTTCCGTCCCTCTCACGAACTGTCATCCTCGGAGCAGGTCATTGCAGCGGGACTGCTCCATACTCTCTTGCTCCGGGAAAGTTTTCAACCTAACCGCAGTCCCTGAGAACTGGTTTTGCTGAATGTTCCGGAAATGCATTTTTTTAGCACGGCACCTTGCTTTTTCCTCTTCCCAGGGCGCCCGCAGTTTGCGCTTTAGCGCTCACCACTACCTTCCCCCAGCGGGTTAGGGGATCAGAATATACCCGCGGTAGGTATGCCTGTTCGTAAGAGGCGACTAAAATACCAGATTCAAGGGCTGGGTAGCGCAACCCTTCAGGTTTGCCCAGCGTATATATAGCTTCTCCAAACCCAATTGTCAACCTCACCTATCCGCGGCGAATCCTGTTTCACTAACAGAAGAGGCTCTGGCGACCCCAAGCTCCTCATGGAACTTGGGGGTGGAGAGGGAGGGAATGGCCTGAAGGTTTAATTTGGCCACATAAATCGTTCCCGAGATGGTCGGGCTTGCACCTTAATGGTGCTGTGGTACCTGAGCGTACCGGATCTGTATCCGGCAAAGAACCATCACATCGATAATACTCCCCAAAGCCTTCGTGGAGCAACCTTATCGCTACAACAACAACAACAACAACACACCTTCAAGCAGCACCGCAGGAAACCACAACAAGTACGCTGCTGCTACCATTATCCTAGATGTTCTGAACTCAGCGACGATAATCCTACGACGGGTGCTTCTGTCGCACTTCGCTACCAAGTCGCACACCCAGCAATACCTGGATTTTTTGCTACCCTCCCAATCCCGATTGATGGCAGGTCAAAAGACGCGCAAGTAAGCATCAACACAGAGCAACCCATTCGCTTCCCAAGGCAGTCGGTTCTATGTACCGGAGCGAAACGGGATTTTTCCCGACCAAGGACTGTCATTTCAGTGTAACCCCATTTAATTTGTTGCGTCCCTCCCAAAAATTGTCATCCTCCCAGCAGCTCCTTGCAGCGGGACTGCTCCATATTCTCTTGCTCCGGGAAGGTATCGAACCCAATCCGGGTCTGTCTCCTGACCCCGGTCCTGAGAAATGGTTCTGCTGCATCATAGGACGGTCATATTCTTGTCAGTGTGTCTCGTGTAAGGGATGGTTGCATCGGACAGGTTGTTCTGGGCTAGATCCCAAAACCAGACGTCCACGTAACTTCTATAAATCTTTTGTGGCTCCTTGCTCTTCACGCCGTAGGGCGTCCCGTAGTCTACGCTTTAGCGCCCCCCCACTACCTTCCAACAGCCCCGCTGCTCAGCAAGCCACAACAAGTACCCGCTGCTGCTCGCGCCCCACGGCGCCAGCAACTCGTACGGCTGCTCCACTCATACCTACAATCTCCGTAGTAGAGTCGGGAGCAATGCCGAGCATCAGCCCCTGCCCCCGTTTTCTCCCCCCTCTTTTCCGGCAGCAGTTGTGCAGGTCAGGGAAACAGACTCTTAGTCCCTACCTCCCTTTGCACCGTTTGCCAGCACAGAATATATATGTTTCCGACATCCGCCCAATGCAACTCCTGCCATGGACGGTGCCAGTTTCCTAGATGTTCTGGTCTCCGCGACGGCAACCCCCAACGGGTTTTATTGCGCCGTGTTGCCAGGCCGCATACCCAAATACACCGGGTACTCCAATGCTTACCCAAGGACGTCCTGTCCCAGGGCCACAACAGCAGTTGCGTCTTAGCCTTCCACAACCCAGGCGTAATCACCCGTCACTTACTCCCAGAGTGACGACGTCTCCCCCATGTACTTCAGAATTCTGCAGTTAAACTGTAATGAATTAACTTGGAAGATCACGGAGATAGTCGATTTCATGAAGCGGCACAACATCCGCATTGCTGCGATTCAAGAGACTAAACTCACAGCAAGATCTCCACAGAAAAGATTGCGAGAGCGGAAATGGGGCGGCTTCGCGTTTATCATACATCACTCTGTGCAATATCATACATTTGATCCTGACATCGGCCGCAGGGATAGTGTCTTAGAACGTCAAGGCTTATCTGTCCGGTCAGGTGATGCAAACCTAGAAATCATCAACATCTACATCGCCACCTGTTGCCCCAGTGGATACAGCCCTAATATTAGCGCCTTACTAACTGGCAACAATCGCATTATCTTAGGCGATTTCAATGCCCATCACGATCTATGGCGGGCGGACAGTAGGGGTGAGATGCTGGCGGATCAAATAGAAGCAACGACGTCAGCCGATGGTAACATTGGCATCCGACCACCTACCTATACTTATTTCGCTCAAGCGTACCGCCGACTTCATCGTCACAGAAAAAACGCACTTTCATAAACTTTAAAAAAGGAAAGTGGGAAGAATACAAATTCTTTACAGACAACCGCTTTGCTGCCCTCCTTATCCCGACTGATGCCCGCCAAGGGTAGCGTGCTTTCCGCAATGTCATTGAATCCGCCTCGGCTCGCTTCATTCCCGCCGGCAGATTTCCCGAAATTCGGCCCTACTTTCCAACGGAGGCCGCAAATTTAGCGAAAGAACGTGACCTTATAAGAAAGCTTGATCCCGGCGACCCCCAAATAAGGGATATAAACCAACGCATCAGATTGCTTGTGGATGAACAGAAGCGGGCGAAATGGGAGGAGCACCTAAGCGGCTGTAACCTCTCTGCCGGTGTAGGTAAACTTGGGTCCACCGCAAAGTCCCTATCGAGTTCCTCTAGGCACAATGACAAAGTTTCCATCGCCTTTGGTGATAAATTGCTGTCGGATGCGGACAAATGCGCGAGCGCTTTCTGCCTACAATATATAATGCATTCTACGGTCGACAAAGATAGACGGAGGGCCAACAGACACGCACATAAACATAAATTCAGCGCGTCACCAACTACCATCACCGCCAAAGATGTTGAGGATGCCATCATTCATGCTAAACCATCCAAAGCAGTGGGCCCAGACGGCATAGCCATGCCGATGCTTAAAAGCCTTGAGAAAGAGGGGTTCAAATACTCAGCATATGTCTTCAACCTGTCTCTTTCCACCTTTGTCATTCCCGAAAAATGGAAAATGGCCAAGGTGGTTCCGCTACTAAAGCCTGAGAAACCAGCTAACATAGGAGTCATATCGCCCGATATCTCTCCTATCACCAGTAGCCAAGACGCTTGAAGTCATTTTGCTCCCCCACTTCAAAGCAAATATGCAGCTAGCCTGTCATCAGCATGGCTTCAGAAAACTTCATAGCACCATCACCGCGCTAAATGCCATTAGCATCCAGATAAATTGCGGTTTAAATCAAAACCCCCACCATCGAACAGTACTCGTTGCGCTAGACCTATCAAAAGCTTTTGATACGGTCAACCATCGCACGTTACTGCAAGACCTGGAAGGATCTACCCTTCCCCCATGTCTTAAAAGGTGGACCGCAAATTATCTGGGTGATCGGCAGGCATCGGTGCAATTTTGAAACGAAACATCAAAACCAAGAAGAATTAAACAAGGGGTGCCACAGGGTGGTGTCCTATCCCCACTTTTGTTTAATTTCTACATATCTAAGCTACCTTCGCCACCAGAAGGAGTTACTATCGTTTCCTACGTCGATGACTGCACAATAATGGCCACAGGCCCAGGCCCACAGATGGATGAGCTTTGCAACAGAATAAACGGTTACCTCCCTGATCTCTCCAGTTTTTTCACCTCGCGAAACGTGGCATTATTACCGACTGAATCCTCCGCGACCGTATTTACAACATGGACGTCCCAAATGTCGACCATTTTGAACATCCACGTCGATGGCACTACGCTACCGACTGTCCTGCACCCCAAAATATAGGGTGTGACGTTTGATCAGGATCTACATTTTGGTGAGCATGCAGACGCAATTGTACCGAAAATCCAGAGCCGTAATAAAATCCTCAAATCCCTTGCTGGCAGTACTTGGGGAAAAGACAAATAAACTCTCATTACCATATACAAATTGGCCAGTCGATTGCATGCTACGCGTCCCCTATGGTCCCAAGCCTAAAAACTACTCACTGGAAGAAGCTACAGGCCTGCCAAAATACTGCTCTCAGAACTGCCACGGACTGTCTTCTTATGTCCCCTGAAAACCATCTACATAATGAGGCGAGAATACTCCCCATCAGGGAGAGAAATGAGATGCTAACCAAACAGTTCCTGTTGAATACCCTGAAACCTGGGCATCCCAACAGATATTTGATTGATGAGCCAACACCGCCTAGGAACTTAAGGAGTCATCTCCGTAAGCATTTTGAGGAAATACGGCACCTGAGAACTCAGCCGTATGAAGCAAAAAAACACAAGCAGGTCCTTGGTGAACTCAGCAAACAGGCGTCGGACCTTTATGCCGGGAATTGCTCGGTGAATCCAGTACTCAAAGAACAGTACCCAAAACTTGCGGAAGAGGAACGCATACTCCCCAGGGAAACGCGAGTCACTCTGGCTCAACTTCGTTCTGGATACAGTAACAGGTTAAACTCTTACCTATCCAGAATCAACCCCGACATACAAAATGTATGTCCCGCCTGCAATGTGTCCCCCACATGACACCAACCACCTCTTTAATTGTAATGGGGAACCAACGCCTCTAACACCCCTTTCATTATGGTCCACCCCTGTTGAAACAGCAAGTTTCCTTGAACTCCCCTTAGAGGATATTGATGACAATTTGTGATCGGTCGCAACTATAGATGGGGCGAAGCACTGCTACAGCAACAACAACAGCATCTACCTTACATGACCGCCACAGAGGTTAATGATGCCATCAAACTTGCTAAACAATCTAAAGCAGTAGGCCTTTGGCTATAAAGGATTGAATTCTTATAACAGGAGCCTAACAAATGGCACATCATCCCTTGAAGGAGGGAAATGAAAGGGTGAACAAACAGTATCTGTTGTATACCCTAAACTCGTGCATTCCAACAGACACCTGATCGAAGCGGCACCGCCTCCCAGGAACTAAAAAAACTAAAAGAAGTCAGTCGGATGAAGCAGAAGAGCACAAAAAGTCGTTTTACTACGTTCTCAAAAACAAATGCCCTAAACTCGAAGTTGAGGAAAAAAACCTCCCCAGGGAGACGCGCGTCACTCCAGTTCAACTCCAATCTGGATGCTGTAAGAGGTTAAACTCTTACTTATTCAGAATCACCCCGACATACCCAATGTATGTCCTGTCTATAATGTGTCCCCACCTGACACCAACCATCTTTTAAATTGAAATGTCAAACAAACGCCTCTAACACCCTTATCTCTCTGGTCCAACCCTATCAAAACAGTAAGTTTTTTCGGACTGCCGTTAGAGGATATTGATGAAAACTCGTGAGTGATCCCATATATTAGATGGCGCGAAGCATTGCTACAACAACAGGATTGGTCCCAAAAATGTCTAGTATAAATCTTTGCTTTTATAAATATGGCGAAGGAGAGGGTTATTTTACTTTTTATTGATTCTTTTCCAGCTTGGTTGTAAGTCGTTCTGTTTACGACATTATTATAATTATTATTATTATTAAGTCTCGATCCACATTGACCTTTATTAAAATCTATTAAGCCTATTACTGTATCGGGAGTCTTTTAATATATTTAAGTACCTCTTCAGGCTTTTTACTGCACATCCCGAAAGGAATAAGAATCACGCCACCTTGATGGAGAGTCTCCGCCTTGCCAGAACCACTCATTCGCAGAGAACTTGAACCGGCCTTTCACCCTCCACCTCACAAAAGCGACATATCTGGGATAGATTAACCGTACTTAGGTGTTATCTTGGGCCATAGTGACCCGTATAGTACCAAGTGAAAGATTAATGAGTTTCGCTGATGCTCGCCTTGCTAGAAGTATACATTAAATTAGCCTGTCTTTGCCCAGGGCATTCAATCTAGTGGTGTCTGAACTTCTTTATTTCCAATTACTTATTGTTTTCCCTAGTGTGTAATTTTGTGCGCCACAGAAGGGCTCTGGACCATTGAACGCTGCTATAGCACCCTGCTTGGCTAGGAAGTCTGCATATTCATTACCTTCATGTCGCTGATACCCGGTAGCCCACCTTAACTAAACTTTGTTTTTGGCTCCCAGATAATTTAGAACTTCGATGCATCCATTACTAGCTTAGAAGCTTTGTATAATACTGCAAACACACAAAAGGATGCCTAGCTGTCTGACATAATGATGATACTTCTCGAGGATGCTTATACCTTCGTAGACATTCTTCAATCTTCTATGACATATACTGGAAAAGCAACATATAAATTGGCAAACTTCTTTAAAAAATACAACATTAACACAGCATTCATAACATCGAACAATCTAGGGTGAAAACTTAGAAATAACACCAACTCTGCGGATCCGTTTAGCAGCCACGGCGTATACAAGCTTACCTGCGGATGCCAGCATATTTACATAGGACAAACAGGACGGCAAATAAGAACAAGGTTCAGAGAACATATTAGAGATTACAACAAAAAATACGGAATACAAACATTATACCCGAATCTAATTTTGCGAATCACATGGTCGAGAATGATGTTCCCCAGCAAACATCAATAAAACAGTTAGGGTTCTTCACATACAAGCAAAAGGCCGACGTCTCAACGTACTCGAAAACACGGAAATCTACAAACAGAAAACATTCGACGGTAGAATAATAAACGAACAGATAAACACAATTTCTGACACAATATTCGAGCCTTTAAAACTTGTTTACAAGAAACAAAGTAATCACACAGGTACAACAGACAAACACACAACAACAAATAAACACAAAGCAATTAACACACAAAAACAACAAACCCACAAGAAGGTCAAACGACAAAAATTACCGATTTTTACCTACCCCAGTCAGCCACACAAATCGATTAGTAAACCACCCTCGGTTCTGAATGAACACACAGCACATAGACTAGGGCGGGTCTATTTGTGGGGAGGCAAAAAAATCGCCCATTGCTCTGTGAAAATCATATTCTAGGGATCAAAATAAGAAACTTTGCCGAAGGAACCATACATCTAAACGAATTCTGATGTCGGATTTATATTATTTTTTAATTCGTGTATATTCTTCAAAGGTATAATGAAAATAAGGTACGGGAGACAAAAATTTCTTATAATCTGAAGTTAAAGGGTGAAACTCTTAGAAGGTTACACTATGCTGTTGCACAAGCTGGAAAGCAAATATACAACCTCATGAGACAGATTATCGATTCAAGTTTTTGTTATCAGTTCAGTACCGAGTTGCCACATCATAAAAACGAAACAAATAAAATGAAGCCTCGCACACATAAAACGCATTACAAATTTCACAATACGTATTGCCGAAATAGATTTGGAGCCAAAAACGGGCAGACATTTTAAAGAGGGCCAAAAAATAGCTAGGAGCTAAACCGGAATTTTCGGAGCTAAACGCATACAAAAAGGGCTAGATCTGGCTCCAAAAGCACCAAAATGGCAACCTGCTTCCTTGGAATCTGCACGGGGAACACCACTGCGTATGATTAATATAAATTGTTTACACTCCAACACGGACTCACATAAAGTTACGTATACGCCATGGTGTTTAGGTAGTTAACGCCTTTCGCTACGACTGGTACACATGTGTACCACTGTTTTTTGAATTTACATTAAATCAAATTATGTGTTGTAAATAGGTTTATAACGTACCAAACCGTATTTTAAAGTTTGTAAGCTATTTATAAATAATGGGAATTCCCCGTTTAGCAATATGCAACTACTCAAGTGTTTGAAAATATGGCATTTATTGCGCAAACCTTGAGGAGTTGGATGTATAAATTATTTTAAAGTGATTCAAAAATGGAAAATAAATCTGTGAAAGTGGTTTTTCATAAATAAAAATTAAATTGCCTGTATATTTTGATTAGAGCAAGTATAAAAATTACTTATATTTTCCGAATTTTTATAATAATTAGATCTTGGTACCTGTATGTACCATCCGTATTTTACTGTGGTACGGATAGGTACCACCCGGTTTATAATGCAGAGATTTTTGTATATTTTATATATATATTTTTAGTGAAAACTTTTACATAATGAATCCGGATGAAATTGAGCGAATAATATTTGAAGATAATACTTATGAAGAAACTTGAGTGAATTTTCAGGTGGACGTGATGATGTTTACGAGCCACCAAGCCCAATTTATGAGCATTCAGTTACGTCAGAAGAGTTCGAGAAGGTAGCCATTTGGAGATGAAAGCGATGGAGAAAGCGAGGAATGGTGGAAAAAGGTGTTTTGCCGTTATTATGATGATGTCTTGATGTAAATGCGTGGATTATACAATGTGATCTGAACCGAAATAAAACTATCATTCAAGGCCTTTTAGTTTCCTTAGCAGAGGCGATTTGATTGAAAGTCGGTTTGGAAACAACACAGCTGTAGACTCATCGATAAAACCGTGACGGCTGCCCCGTGTAACATCCAGCTCTCCACATTTGCCGGTTGAAGGCAGAAACCAGGCGACGTTGCACCAGATGTTTCGCAAAATAAAAATAACTCGTAATGAAAACAATGTGTATCCAGTGCAACTTACCATTGTGCAAATTCCGTTTGTGCACAGTAATATTTCTTAGTTTATTTTTTATTTTTTCTATACTAATTTTCTTTTATTGGGCATTCTAATTACATGGAAATATCAAAATATAAAACATTTGTTTGAGTTCTGTCAGTTTAGTTTGGATTTTGTTATAGTTCAGGCGACAGCCCCTGCTGTACATATGTATATGTAACCACAACATAAAAATACGAATGGTATATATGTGTACCAGGGCCCCAACCCTAGGCCCTTATTCTCAGAAAAATATATTGACATATTTTGGCTTTCTACTACACATCCCTTGAATGAAATCAGTTCACAATTTGAAATCATAACTCACGTATTCGAAAGCCGTAGCGAAAGGGTTAAATGCATGCCAAAACATAACGATATGCATAGAATAACGACCTACATATCCTGAGTATACATTAGAGGCCGGGTCGATTTGTGGGAGGCAAAAAATCGCCCATTGCTCTCTGTGAAAATCATATTCTAGGGATCAAATATAGAAACTTTGCCGAGGAACCATACCTCTAAAACGAATTATGATGCCGCAAAGGGGGAACATCAGAATTCGTTTTTAGAGGTATAGTTCCTTCGGAAAATTTTCTTATTTTGATCCCTAGAATACGATTTTCACAGAGCAATGAGTCGATTTTAAATCGACCCGCCCTAGTAACCTATATATATATAATATTAAATTAGATATTTCCTGATGCTTCTCTTCAATAGTATTTGATTTCCGATTTCGACATAACCAAATAGAATTAAACACTACTTTGATAATGCTATTTATAGTAAATCATTAAATGTAACTGTAACAAATTGCTGAGTCATTGTAGGCGGGTGAGGAAATTCATATCAAATTGAACAAATTTGAGCGCCAAAAGTAATTTTGTAATTATTTGAACATAATAGCAATGTAGCAGACAGACATACTTAAATCTAAGTGTGAGAGACAAAAGTTTTGTATGTATGAAAAATAAACAATGGCAAATCAAATTCGCGTACAATCTTCCTACAAACTTTTCCAGGCGTGTATTATACAGTTTTTAAACTCAGAAAACATCAGCCAATGTTATCACTATACATAATACATATATCGGTGATTAATTAGAAAAAGCAAGTAGCAACCGTAAAAATTTGCGCGCTTACCAGCCACTGATAGACAGACACAACACATTTCAATATGAACATTCAGTTTCATCAACACACAAAGTTTGTTGGGACCCGCCGGAATACAGTTTACTGTACTAGGAGACTTATTGCCATATCAGATTTTCTTCTGTGGAAGTGTGTTGGTTGTTGTTGTGCTGGCCATAACACTAAAGACCCAGGCCCAAGTAGTGCGTGTGAGCTCCATTTCGCATGTAATTCTCCTGAGAGCCCATTGCTGCTGATTTTTGTATAGCTACTCTGTACTCCATTTAAGCCAGAACCTGCTGGTAATTTTTTTGCGGAGCATTAGCAACTTGCCTGAAGTTTCGTGACGTAGATAATTGCCAGCATAGTTTAAAACCTATTCCTTCCTAACATACACATATTAATGAGTCCAAGCGACAGTGTCCCGTGATTGTGCAGTGATTCTAAAGATTTCTATTTCCAAATAGACATACTTACCTGGTCTCTTTCTTCTCCGCTATCATATGTCGGCCAATTCGCTATGGTATCTTTGCAGTTGTCCGCCGAGTACCATGTTGATGACACGCTATCCAACGTAATATATAGATATAGTATCATATATATGTATATATACTGTCCTTTTAACCCGATGCCAGTCGTAAGAGGCTACTGAAATACAAAAACAAAAACAAAATGATTCAAGAGTTGTATAGCGCAACAGGGAAAGAAGGAACCATTCAAGGGTTTCCACACGCAATTTATCAGCTTGTCTCCATCAACCCGATAGTCAGCCTCAATGGTAGACATCCGGTTTCCTTTGAGCAGCTCCGAGTCTCTGGCAGACCCAAGTCCCTCATATACAACTAGGACACAACTAGTGTGGCGGTAATGGCCTAGACGTTCAATGGTGGGTCATGGATTACGTTCAGAATTGCCCAGATGGCGGTCTTGTACTTTAATATGTACATGTTACCGAAACGTGCCGGGTATATGATCCGGAAATAGGATCATCAATCATCGATAACACTTTCCCAAACCATCAGAGAGTGTTTTTAGTAGCTGACAGCAGACACTAACTAAGCATACAGTAGCGACCGCGCTCGCTTCGCATCTAGCAGGGCTCCTGAGTTCACCTGCTGCTGTTGTGTTGTTACGACACGCTCATCTGTTCCTGTCAGCGGGGAACCCGTAGAATCGTGATGTTTAAGTCAACTTTGGGTTTTGGCTGGGCATATAAAGCGACCTCTTGTCACCTGCTGCTGCTTTGAGTGCTGTAGCCTACTGTGAAAACGAATAGCCTTAGCTCCCAATACCGAGGAGGGTCTACCAATCTAGGAGCGTGCAGGCCTCTCTCGGTTCCGAATGCACAATGACTAGCTGAGTCAGATAGACGGACTTCGACAGCTCAGCTCTAAGTTGCTAGTTGGTGACTGCCGTATATAACTGCATCACATGTTTGGGTCTTAGATCCCAGTTTCTTCGCGCCGACAGGTTCTTTCGATCACAGCAGTATTATGCGACTGCTTTACTACTCTCTCACTCTCTTTTTTTTAAAGCTCTAGTGGGAGCTCGCTCAGAGCCTCGACCGTGGGGGATGCCTTGCGCCCACTGAGACGCTCAGTGTACCGAATCGTTTGTTGGGTTGTATTTAGCACCTTGATTCAGCGTTTGCTAGCGGCAGATATCGGAGCTGTTTGGTGCAGCTCTAGTCTAGCAGCGTTGCTAACTCCGGCGCATTGATTGCATGTAGTTAAGCGCAGCCTTCTATATCAGACCTGGAAAGCTAGCGAAGTGTATCCTTCTCAATCCTTGGAAAACACGATGCGAACGTTGTCTGAAATAGGTATTCGAAATGTTGATAGTTTTCTTATTCACAGCCTTTGGTTGGCAGTGCCATTCTGAATTCAACTGGTCTAAGTCACAACGAATTAGAAATCGGTTATAGACTAGTAATAGGTGACTTGGTCGCAAACATTTCACTAACTAACCATATTGTTTACCATCGCGAACGCATATTGGTATCATCGGAAGTAATTTCTACACCCAAAGCACAAGCAGTCTAAAAGTTGTGAGATTTCAGATACGCTAAGAACTTATATTGCAAGCGCTCATATCTCTCCTAGTTCTTGAAAAAACGTCTGGCTCTGATCTTTCGATTTAAGAAAAGCCGCAGATGGTTATATGCTTCCCTCTGACATAGATCGTGCTTTTTCCATGAAGCATAACTAGCTTGCTTTTCTCTTTTCACTTTGAGATCAAGTTTCAACACATTCGTCCTTTCCTCCAAACCGGTTTATGGATCATTCATGATACGGTGGTTTTAAACTGAGCTTTCTGACAGCACAACTACAAACGCTTGAACTGGTTTTCACTTGCTTCGTATTTATTTCTGGACCAACTCTCTATCAGTTTTGTGTGATCATGAACGTCTCAGTTTCCTTCTAACGGGATCTCTCCTGTCCAATTTCACAGTTCCCTGCATTATCATTAGGTGACAGAAGGAAAAATGGACAATGCACCTTGTCATTTAGTATTGGAAACAATAGAATGTTGAAAATCAAAACAAAGCGGAAGCTTGCAGTGGTAACACTCAGATTAACGAAATTATTCTAGCTAAAAGCTTCGCCAAAGTGCAAAACGACATAAAAACATTTTTGTCAAAAATAAATTGTCTTTGAGAGGATTTTGTTACACATACACTTAAGTATACAACTCGAGAATGCTAAGTGCGTGAGTTTTTTGAAGTCATTTGATCATATTCAGTTTGCTGACTTTGCTGTCACACTCATCATTGGAGGTGTATGTGCGAAAACTGTCAATACTGGTAAGTTGCCCTTTTAGGGAGCGACAATTGAGCAAAGCTCTGCTTAATTTGGATGTTGAAAGCTCAATTAATGTATAGGCGATTTAAGGGATACGAGCCGAACATTTATAACTTAATAAGTAAAATATATAACTGTAAGCAAGAAGATTTATGAAAAAGGAAAAGCGGGTTCAGTCGGGACTAATTGGACACCATTATA
>JARSSU010008610.1:0-28815 GCA_029619165.1 Eurosta solidaginis
CCTCTTGGATGATTTGTCGCCAAAGGGGATACCCGGCTGTATTTCATGCAACCTTCTCGATATCTGTGTTGATAACAAGAAGAGAGGAGAATTAGAGTCACAAGCGATAAAAGACATGAAATGAAAACCAATCCAATTTTCACTACACTAACATATTTCAAAGCGAAATACACATTTTAGCTTGTGTCGGTTAGGAGCAAGTCACATAGCTTATATCTTTAATAGAACAAAAAATTTATAAAAGCCGTTGTTTTCTAAACCAAGTTTGATTAAGTATGACGTAAAATCGTATACTCAATTATTCACAGTGTCGGAAAATGAATAAAACAAAATTAAGCAACAAGGTCGATGTCTGAACGTGCTTGACAAACATTAAATATATAGAGCAAAAGACATGTGACCAACGAATAATAAACGAAGAAACAAACACTGACTCTGACGAAATATTCGGATGTTTAAAACAGATTTACAAAAAACAATGCAATCACGCAGGTACAACAAAAAAGAGTTAAAAAAAATAACTTATACATATCTAATTTTGCATTAGTAAAAGATAAACATACCCAGCAAACATTCGGAGTCATAAAAGATTCAGACAGGAATCCTAAATCGGAGGGTTACGCTCTTTATGAGCTCATTTAGGAGTCTGAAATGAACGCAATTCCCTTTCTGCAATGGTCGTCCGATATGAGCCATATTTCATGTGTCGTATGAGGCTAAATAGGAGTCATATATGACACTTAGTGGCCTAATAAACAACTAATTTTTGGCACTTATGGAACTCGGAAAATACTCTTTTAGGACGATAATCAAAGGCATACATATGTATGTCATATATATTGTGGCGAATACAGTAAGCAGCCAAACTTATTTACATGTACGCACATAACAAGCAGCTCGAAGTGAATAGATGCCTCACACACACACATGTAGTCATCAGCCGAAGTTGTTACTCACACATACACACGCATATAGCTCAATTACCAAGCAGTAGATACAACAGTTCTAGAAGGCGAAACGTCTAGACCTAAGTAGAAATATACGGACGAGGCAACATAGAGTATAAAAGCAGCGCAAGCTGAGGAAGACTAATCAATTTTGAGTTTAACACACGCTATTAGTGTGACGTATAATTGTGAAGTACCACTCCCAAAGTAATCTAAATAAAGACCAGTTTGCAATACTGAATATTGGAGTTATTTATTCAAACATAAGCATAATAACCAGGATTTCCCTAAATTCGTTACAATATGTACCTCTTACATATGTATAATATTACAAATTCCTATTGAATTTATCCTTTGAAATTATTTTTATATTTGGCTTTATTATACAAATTATTCGGCGTTTTATAACTACAAATACAAAATATCTGATTATTTACCACTTAATGGCCACTTGTACAATTCTCTATTTATGCATAGCAATAATTTGCATAAATCAAAACTTAATAAAAAAAACACACACACATGCACCTTATAGATATATAAGCACAATTGTAAGTCAATGAAGCCAAATCTGAGCAGCTCACACAATCTTAGCTGGCGATAATAAAATTAAAACTCAACCCTCTAGTAGTTAGACTAAGAGTAACCAAATAACCTGCTGACTAAAACCTTACATACATTCATTCCTATAGATATACATATTCATATAAAATCTAGTATTATGCGCAATAATATTAGCAAGCAAAGACGACCACATAGTTGCTGTCAGTTGAATATTGTTGACTCATATACAGATCATGTTTTTAGTTTATTTTTTCAATATTTCGAAAGATATGGCATAATTTATGCGATTTCTTTTTACAATTGCGCTGTGTTCACAATTACATACAACAGCACGCGCAGAGAATATGCAGAAACAAAAAGTATTATCCATTCATAATTTTGTTATTTGTTTTTAGTTGATGCGCTTTTTGCTTCTCCGCTTTTTGGTACATTTCATAGTAGCGTGTGTAGTTTAACATCATTTTTTAATAGAGATACACTGTATTTAAGATTTTATTGGTAACTTATTTACATATTTTTATACTGAGTTTATATTTATTTTTGATTCATTCTGTTAATGAGTTCAGCTAAAAATTTAAAGTTAACTCATTAGAAAATAAATGGAATATAAAATATTAGAAATCTCATTAAATCTTTAGTATACCGTATAAGTATTTTCTTAGTTATTTATTGAAAAGTTCACTTTTGAAACTGTTTAATTGCTATTGTGCTTCCGCGGAGACTTGAAATAATTCGGCCTTAAAACTTTGAATTCAAACAACCAGTTGAAATGTTGGAATATGTTGCACTGAATCGACCTCAACTATTTTAAATTTAAGTCTTATTTTTATAAGCAATCAATGTCATTGTATGCTATTATCTTTAAAAGAATCAGAGTTATACTGTAAAATCATTAATATGCTAATTCATATTTCATTGTTCGCTTTTCGTCCAACTTTTTGAAAGCAGTACTTATTGTTTTTTCGTCCAATGTTGTCTATTTTAAGAGGAAAAAATGTGTTTGTTCTTAATGTTTACCAGAGCTGCTCAACCCCTATACACTTATACATTTTTGTTTTTATAAGCTTTTATTTAGTTTCAATTGGCTGTTTTCTGTATCAAATCTTGCAAGTTAAATTTGATACACTTCCCGGTGTCCGATTGCACGCATGCATAACTCCGATGACAAAGCAATATTACTTTGCGAGAATTCGATAATTATCGATAACAGAGTTATCGGTAAAAATTTGTGCCTACCTTGGCACAAAAGCCTAATGCGGCAGTTATCCACCGACGTGTACCGTACGTAAGGACGTTTGTCGTACGAAGCACGTTTGACCGAACTCTCAAGCCCGTAGGAATCAATGTGTGCGTCTGTGTACATGTACATAAGATATTTGTGTGTGTATTGTTTACAGATAAGCACTGTTGCCATTGACCATTTTGCATGTATGCTTATGGAAACATCAACTTTTTCCAATTTAATTTTTGATATTGTATAAGGCCGGAATACTATTAAATAAGTATAAATAGATTAAATATTTATAATCAGCACTTTTCCATATTTATTTCGAATTATTTTCACAATTTTTCAAACTTTAATTAGGCGTTTTTGCATAAAATTGCAAACGCGTCAAAAATTAGCGCACAAAAGTTTACTAGGCAACTCTGTCTAGTGAGAGAGCGATCAGCTGACACGTTCTTACGGAAAAAATCAAAATTGTTTTGATTTCTACGTTCCGGACTACGTACGTACGGGCGTTGCACGTCGGTGAGTTTTCGTTTACATTGCACACTCATAAGATAGGTCGTGTCAGCTGACACGTTTTTTCTACGTACGTTCGTGAGTAACCACGGCTTAAGTCCTCAAGAACGCAGATAACTTCGCATTGTTTGTGTATACACGAACGCAGAAGTTAGGCTGTATATCGCTAAATGTTGCATACTTTTCTGCACACTTGATTTTGTTTTCCAGATTTTTGGCGATGGAATTTTAGCTAAGCGAAATTTGGAATTTTATTTTAAACAGAGCAGAGATCTGCAATGAGTAGTTGTAAACTGAACACGACATAGGCAAAGTCACAATAAAATATGATTTTAGTTAGTTAACACTCGAAGCGAAGAACTTGGCTGTTCAAAGTTGACTTCGAAGAAACCTTGTAATGTTGATGCACTAATGGATAGGATGAGAAACGTTACAAATATCTAAGTAAAGATTACATAACTAATTTAAACAATATTTTACCCTACTAAAAAATAAAAAAAAATTGATATTTAAATTAAATTTAAGAAAAAGCTTTTCTAACCACAAGCTTTTTTTACTGTTAATAAAACAAACTAAAAAGTAAAAAATAAAATTACAGAAAAAAAACTTTTTAAAAATAAGCTTTTATTATTGGTTAATAAAATTAACTAAAAAGTAAAAAGTAAATGGCTGTAAAGAAATATAACACTTTATAAGTTCATTGTAGCCTTTAACGATAATTAGGCTTCTTCGTCTGCGACAAAAAAATTCCATATTGTACATAATTATATATTTTTAACATTAAAACTTTACGCCTAAATTATTAAATCTTACAGTTTATATCACAGTCCTAATTGTTCTATAAATTCGATTCATATGAAAGTGCCTGAATTTCATATGAAAGTGCAAAGAAAAAGCACTTCCATGCCAAGCCATTTCGGTATGATATTCAAATTTACACAAACAAATTGACAACAACATTTTTTCAAAAATATAGTGTAGTAGTGAGAAAAATTTGAATTCAAATATATTCTTAAAGTGACCATCAAAATTCTTTAAAGCATTTAAAAATTTTTTTTTCCATTTAAAAAATTTCAATGTACCTATAACTTTTTATGTACATATAGTATTGTGATTTGCACACTTCATATACAATTTTTGAACAGCGCCTGTTTATATACATTCTGTCTCTTATTTATTGCTAAAAATAATTGCACGTATGAACATTTATATTTTATAAATAAATATTTGGTTATATTCGTACAATTATGTACAATGAAGAAGATGAGATAATGACAGAGAGCTATAAAATAAGCTTTCTAATAATAGTAAGTGAGCATTATGATTTAAATATAATTATAAAATAAGCAAAGCATTAAGATACTTGATCCGCAACGTCTAAAAAATGTAGCATTTGGGCAACTTATAAATGTGAGCAAACCCCGACAGCTAAGGAAGATAATACAATGGAGGAGATAGAGAATGTTAATATACACGAAATGTCATACAAATTAACTATTGCATTCCAAAAGAAGAAAATGCAGACTAGGTTAAAACTAAGGAACAACATAGGGTAAATATTCAATAACTGCACTACAGGAATTTTAGCAGAAAAGTCAGAAACGCAGTAGCGGGTCTAACTTTGCTATTCACATGGTTGAAAACATATGCATGCCAACGACAACTAAAACAACCAAATTTTTACATGTACAACAAAAAGGTCTTCTAAAAATACTGGAAAGCATGTATAAACATAAACATATAAGGAAGATATAGCTAAACGAAAAAACAAACAATGTATCGGACATGTTATTTGAACCCCTTAAGTACTATACACACACAAACAAAAAAACACATAGTTGAAGCGAAAACACGAAATGAATCTTAATAAAATAAACAAATTAGTTTCACTGACTTCTACCTGCCAACGAACCGTAAAAAGCCATAATCCATGCATTACACGCACTTAGTCTTCCCACAAATGCTGTTGGTGTGAGGTGCAGAGGTGGTTCTATGCAATCAGATAATAAACAACGATTCCAAAACAACTTAAAAAAATGTATCGTATAGAAATGGATCTACAGAAATTTTAAAGTAATCAGGGGCGGAAACTGTTATCCTTTTATAATATAATTCCTTGCAAAACTATTAATTTTTGACTTTTAATATATTACCTGAGTCCGATAGAACTAGTTAAGCTCGGACTTTTAAAAAACAAAAGTCCGGAAATAAAAGTTAAATCCGGACTTTTACTTTTAAGGCCAAAATAAAAGTCCGGCTTGATAACAAAGAAACGGCTGATCCCAATAAAAGTCCGGATTTAACTTTATTTCCGGACTTTATTTTTAAAAATCCGAGTTTAACTAGTTCTATCGGACTCAAAAATAGAAATACAGAGTTTACTTTTATATGTAAACTTTTATCGAGAAAGTTCGAAAAATAAGAAGGATACATGATTCGACATGATATTGCTATAGCGATACCTGAGAACTAAGCCATTTTCACCTAGGACAATTTTTGACCCTGACTTTTTCGACTCCGAAAAAAAATATTATTATTATAACTTGGTCAAATAGGTTACTTTCTTCTTCCATAAGACCAGGGGCCCGTTTCGTGAATTTGTTTGTTGCCCTGTACTACAAGACTTTTTATGTTTTGTGAAACGCGCCTTAGACCAGTGTAACGGTAAATGCTGAATGGCATACAATTATTGGCATATGCCTTCTTTTATAAAGCATTGTAATACTCCTTTTATGTAACGTAAAGTAGCACATTAGAATTAAGTCTTTTAGTAATGCATAAATTTTCTACTGCACGCAAAAGCTCCCTACAATAAAGAGCACATATTTAATTTCGATCAAACAAATTTTTACTTTCTCTATTGCTTTTAGTTAAGGTAATTATATGTACATATATCGTTATTATTAAGTAAACAGTTTTCTTACATACATAATTATCAATGTAATACATTTTATTAAGTACTTTCATAAAAATTATCAGTCACCTGTAATCAGCGATATAAAAACCATTGCTTGCATGCAATAGCGCAGTGTATTTGTTTAAAGCTCATGTAAAAAAGTTTCCCCCTTAAGTCTTCTACATATAGTATATTGTAAATTTCCGCTTCACCTTATTGTATTACGTACAATTTTAATACATACATATACAGTAGGGCTCACATAAACAGCACACTTCATAATTGCGTATTCGTATTTTTGGTTGTTCATTTATAAAAACTTAAAAACTACTGCACTACTATGGTAGTAGAATTACCAATGAATAGAGATGGGAAAGGGGTAAATACCCAAATGGTAAATACCCGGTAAAATGGTTTATATATGGTAAAAATGGGTAAATTCCCAAATATTTACCCAAAAGAGGGTAGAAATAATCTTTTGGAAAATATGGGAAACAAACACACAAATTCAATCCAAAATGTACCCAATTTGTCCTATATTGGTGGGTAGTTATCCATTACGCTATCGGAATTAGTTTAATCTGTAATCCAGCGTTTTTCAAAAATATTTAACCAATAATGCATGCCGGTGCAAAAATTAAAGTTTACTCAGTAAACATTTTAAGTCGAAAAAGAGTCGGAAAAATATCTAAATTGAAGCGTTTACAGTCGCTATGTGCTCATTGGGAGGCCGAAACTAATGTATTTCCTTCTTGGAATGGTCGTCCTATATTGACCTATTAATGTATATCATTTTAGCCTAAGTAAGAGTCCGACATAAGTGTTAAAAGGCGTTTAAACAGCTCATATTATACTCTACTGGAACTCTCGGCGTCATTTTAACTCTAATAAACTCTGGCGGCCACACGTGGTGTGATGGTAGCGTGCTCCGCTATCACACCGTATGCCCTGGGTTCAACTCCCGGGCAAAGCAACATCAAAATTTTAGAAATAAGATTTTTCAATTAGAAGAAAATTTTTCTAAGCGGGGTCGCCCCTCGGCAGTGTCTGGCAAGCGCTCCGATTGTATTTCTGCCATGAAAAGCTCTCAGTGAAAACTCATCTGCCTTGCAGATGCCGTTCGGAGTCGGCATAAAACATGTAAGTCCCGTCCGGCCAATTTGTAGGGAAAAATCAAGAGGAGCACGACGCAAATTGGAAGAGAAGCTCGACCTTAGATCTCTTCGGAGGTTATCGCGCCTTACATTTATTTATTTAAACTCTGATTATCTGACACCTAAAGCCTAAAGAATAACAAGGGTAATAATAATGTACAAATATAATTCATTTTGTATTAAATGAAAAATTGTCGTAACAAAGTTTCAAAATGTGTTCAAAGCTGGCTGTGACGAACATAAATAGTTGATAAATGATAATTTTTGCATGCTAGATTAGGAGCTTTTAGGTTGTTAAATAAAAGGCAAACATTAAATTTTCTTTTACCCTCCTACGCGTTCGACGATTTTCTGATTCCTACATTGGCCACTTATTTTGGACTCGTTTCGGATTCCTAAATTATGAGCGCCGTGAGCATGTTTGAGGGGTAGCTTTGTTTGCGTAAATATGTGTACCCTATAACCATTCTCTTACAGTTCTGGAGTTCTATATGGGTCCGAAAAATATCTGCTTCAAAAATACTGTCGCCTTAGAGCCTTTTATGACTCCAATTTGATGAAATTATGAACAAACAAAAAATATTAAAACCACTAAACTAGGCAGCTCCGGAATAAAAACTTAGACATTTTTCTACGACAATTTATTCTAAATAAAAATTAATTCAACTAATACTTATTTCATTTCTATCTTATCCTCATGAGAGTTTTATCACAACAATTTTCTCACCTATGTTTTCCGCTTCGGATATATGTCAAAAATTCTTCCTAAAAGCTCTGAAGAAGTGTCATTAAAATACTCAAAATTAGCAGTATATGACGCCAATAAGGCTCGTATATGATATCGGAAGGATGCCTGTATAAGACTTATGTTTGAGGCAAGACATGAGCATATAGCATTCGCTTCAGGCTCCTAAATGAGTTTATAACGAGTGCAAACGATCCAAAGTTTGGACTCCTTTCAGACTAATTGTTCACTCCGAGTGTTTTCTGGGTTGTTTGTTTAAAATCAAAACGAAAATTTTTTAATTTCAAATGACGTATACATTTAATTGCTGAATTGTAAATCCAAGCAGCCTCGATTCAAATGATTTTTAAATACCCGAAAAAAGATACAAAAAAGGAATATTCCGGGTATTTTCCTGGTATTTACCCATAAAAATGGTAAATACCCGGTAGAATCCCAACTCTACCAATGAAATTATTTGCGTACTTAACTTTTAAAATCAAACTCGTTGCTTACTTACGTCTTCTCATCTCTCTGCATCTCATATTGGCTGTTGCCTTGTGTAGTTTATCAATTGTCTGCTCTTTGTTGCTGTGTATATGTGTGAGTAATGTCGTCTGCGCTCTTTGTTGGTGTTTACATATGTGTTCAATGTCTGCTACGCTCTTAGCTGCTGTGTACTTATATGTGTAGCTGTTTGTTATGTCTGCTTAGATTTAGATTGCTGTTCTAGTTTCGGAATTATTTTTATTGGCCAAAAAATAAACTTGAAAAACAAGTTTTGTTGTTATATCGGCCTACCGATTTGTAAGATCACGGGTTTGAATCGAGCTCAAGGCAAGAACCGAATAGAAGTAGAAATAATGAAGATAAACAAACAACTGCTGTGATGGCTGAATAGTTATAGCAGCGGCGCCTAAACGTTTCCGATGAAGGAGTTTAGCAATTCCCGAAATGGATCTATACAACGAGCTTTGGCAGTTGTCTAAAAAAAATTTTTTTTTCAATTAAGAAAAATGTATCATAACAATAATAATGATAAAATAATTATTGTTAGGCCTTAAGCTCAATTCAAACTCGCGATCAAACTTGAACAACTTTTTTATAAAAAGTTAAAATTGTTGATTAATTTTTTTCCGGTTCAACTCATTTTTATCAGCTTTGAGTGCGCCCATTCATGCATTCATAATTTCTAAGCAATGCCTTTTGAAAGTTTGGTCCCATTTTTGCACCCGCCACTGCATATATGTATTTACGTTTGTGTGTAATTTATTAAACGTCAAATTGTGATTTCGCTGCCGTCAGACTAATCAAGTTACAATAAATAATTTAATATTCCTAAATACATTTTTTAATATTTTTTTTTGTTCGTGGTTGCTTTTTTTACGCTTTTCCTCCCTCTTGATAATCGTGAAAGTCAACGCGTGAAAAATATCAAATCAAGTTATGTATATGTATGTATTATGTTTTTTTTTCATTCATGGAAAGAAGTAATTACAAATGAGCTACCACGTAGGGAAATCAGTAATTTTGAGCTGGTGCTCTACAAGTGCACATAGAATAGCCTTTCATTCGTTATTAATGTAACTTAAATTGTCCCCCGCGACATTAACTTTTCTATGGCATCGAGAGCGTTCGCGTTACTATTTTTAAAATTAGAACATTTCAAATTCCTCATTTTAAGACCCGGTTTCTCAGTGCAAATTCAAACTCGAGTTTAAGTTGACTAGAGTTTTCACTTTTTTCGATAACTGAATTGGTAGGGCTAAATTCTAGCAGATAATGCTATGATTTCATAGATATACAATTCAAATCCCCACGTAATTTTAACTTAACCCAAGAATTGGTGAAAATCTAGTAATTATAAAAGGGATTTCCCTTTGGCATTGTAGCTAGCTGGGGATGTAACATCGCCCATAAAAACATCAATGTTTTTCATTAATAAAATATAAATTTCGAAAACCTTATGAACGATACATCGATGTCATTTCGTAGTATTTCGGAAACATTGTAGCTTTATTACTTTTGAACTAGATAATGCAATCACTAGTTAATGCTTTTCCTGCAGGGAATGCACTCACACAAACATATATGGACTTATCAGTACTAACAGCCTTAACTCTGACAATTCAACACATTTCGTTCAAGATTACAATCAAATTGAAAATTTTTGAATTACACTTGTATAAATTGCAACTCGGTACTTGACTACATATTAGATTACAAAGTGTGTACTTACTTAGAATTTTAGAATACTAGACGGTACTTATGCAGGGAGACTCCTTGAAGTGAGAGATTAGTATATAGAAAAGACGATTGAAGGAAAAATTTCACCCTTGACGAAGTAAAATCGTAATGTTAAAGTATGTCGCTTACTCACACACCTCATATGAAAGTAGTTAGCTACTCTGTGTTTTGGACTAGACCTAAGTATTTCTGAATTTGGATCAAACTTGCTCAGATTTTCCAAATATTCGATAAACTTTAAACTGTTAGGTACTTAAATATGATCAACAGAACACCTGATTGTTCCGTTTACAGGTTGTTATCTGTTGTAACAGTTAGAAGTCATAATTTTTTAGAGCAGCTAGAGCGGCATGCCCTCAACAGATCAGTATAGGTTACCAGGCCCCACTGTAGTGGGAATGATTTTTTTGCAATGGATCGCTGTTTACATCCACATGGGATATGTAAAAGATGTTTCATTTTCCATCGAAGCTTGTCTAATGTGAATGTGGAAGTATAGATAGAGTATATGTAGAAGTAGCGATAAAGCTAGGTACCTATTAGGAAAGAGATAGTTTCGTTTTGCTTCATTCTCATGCAGCCCTGGCATTCTTCCTAACATGCAATACCGCGTTTGTATTGGCATTAGAATAAATCGCTTAATAGGGGATACGAACTTACTTTCCATAAATTTACACAAGCTTATGTGGCAGTTCCCATAATGCTGGGTACATTGTATTTCACTTTCGCTGGCGTTATTATGAATGGAAATTACTAGATATATGTAGGCATCCACGTGGTGAAACATTCCATTTCGTGCTTGGTTCGTCTCAAAATAAGCTAACTATGTGTGTAAATGTTTAAACACATAAGAATATATGCATGTATAGTTCCGAGAAATAAAATAGTAGTGGCCAACTGCAATTTAGATTTAATCAAATTATTTCACGGTTAACACGTTATTTGATCCAATACATGTAATTTGCGTAGATATTTTTTTTTATAATTTGTTATCTGATTACCTCAATCCTTTTGTTCCAAAAGCACTGCTTTGCCAGCTGATTTAATTGCTTCGGATCTTTTTCCGCCTGAAAACATTTTGAAAGTATTTAGTTTGCTGCTAATAGCAGTATGACACCCTGTTCGCTTCCCAAGGCAGGCGGTTCTATGTACCGGAGCGACTCGGGATTTTTCCCGACCAAGGGCTGCCATTTCAGTGTAACCACTGCTACAACAACAACAACAACCCTGTACTAGTTCTAACTCGGAGTGGTCTGACGAGTAAATGTTCTGTAATTTAATCATTTATACCTAAAAGGTGTCGTACATATTCTCGAAAGCCTTTACCTTCATAAAAATGGTTTTGGGCTCATCCATTCACACGAAGTAATCCTCCATTTCCGCATGAGCAATTATATATTAAACTGGGTCCTGGACACCTCCACACCTGGACATCATTAACTTTTTAGAAATAGATTATTTTCATACCTCTTAATGCCAATTAGCTCAGCTTTATTGAAGAAATTAATGGGTTGTTTTTGAAGCTTTTACGCTAATCTTTGAATAAAATAAAGGTTTCTTCCCTTCCACGCGTTTCGACGCAATTTCGGACCTTCATCAGGGATGTTATGGGTTAACAATGATAAATGAAAAAAGCGCAACACATCTTCATCATCAAGGAGTAAACATTTGATTCTTATGGCCGTTTTCACAATCTACAGTTAAGTTGAATTTTAATTGGAGGATAGCAATCTATCAAATAGCTTCATGTGGCATTTGCGTTTTCACCAACCCAGGGTGACCAGCGGGGTTTTTATCCGTAATGTGAATATTTTGTAGAACAAATCGAAAAAATCTATGTTGAATACACGAAAAATAGCCAAACATCTGACTTTTGTTTAAACTTCTTCATTTCACTTAACTATTAGAGTGGGAAAAGGCGAAAATGTTTTAAACTAATAGATGACTATGGTGAAAACGGTTTTTAAAAATTCCTTCGTTGCATCACATGCAAATGAGTGGTATAAAGCATTTGCATTATATACGCTGCTTTTTTAGTACTCATAACTGTACATACCTATGAACATTTCTATGTACGATAACTGAATTAATCTCCCTATTTAGCATGGACCAACACAAATATTCGTATCGCAACTTGTGTATATAAACGTACACTCGTGCTCAAAGTACATGAAATGCCCCAATTTCCGTTTGTTCTCAAATTGCCTTGGCATTCTTCTTACCCCTTCTCTCATACAAAATAAATATATGTATATCCACATAGGTGCACGAATTTCCGTTCATTTCGCTAATGAAATCTTAATCGCAATCATTTAGCACTTTTTCTAAACAAACGTATAATTTAAACTTTTAACATATTCCATTATTTATTTATAAGCTTCGTTTATTTGCCGTTTACATCACGAAAATCTTATTCTCCGATCCACCAATTGATTTACTCGGACCTTCATCCGTACACTTGTGCGACGCAGCACAAGCAAGCAACAAGTGTAAATAAAACAATACGTCAGATACTAGGAAGCGGTTAAACGTATGAAGGTTGAGCATAGGAAAGGGAGAATAACCGCAACTTAACCAAGTGTTATAAAAACTACTGGTGGTTAAAGTAAATAATACGTAACATAACATGTTAGACAACTGTCGCAGATATAGACTATGGCTACTCTGAGAAAACAAACGAACTCAAATGCAAATATATTGGGGATGCTGCGAATATTTATATTCGCAGGCGTAAGGCTTCCACAATAATTTTACATACGAATCCGTAAATATCAAAGCGAAGCTTTTGAGTATGTGTCGCGATAAGAGAGCATTGCATGTGGAGAGGCAGTATTGAGTGTTTCAACAAAATATTTGTAAAGTAATTTCAAATATGTACATATGAAGAAATCAATTGGACTATTCGCGTTGCATACTGGCTATCAAGACATCTGTACAGAGATTATTTCTCTCTAGCATGTTTGATTGTTGTAAAAATAAAATCACACAAACAGAGAACCAGACCAGATGTGAGAACTCCAAATTTAAACGCGAACCCAAAGTGGCCGAAATTGAAGAAAAAGAAAATCCGTCGATCTTTAATATTTGCGTTCGATATGATTCGCAACATTCCTTATACACATTTACGTAACTTAAGTAACTATATGGCGACGCACTAATGCAGCAGCTCCATTATCGAAGTGTTTAAATGCTGCGAAATTTTGGCTACTTACCTGTGGATACTTTTGATCAAAATAAGAAAATAAACCAATAAAAACTAAATACAAAAAAAATATTGACAAAATAGAAACAAAAATGTAAAAAAAAACGAAATTAAGACTAGTTCACCTGTGCCTTTTTAGTTATATGGATAAACAAATTTGCTTCATTTGTTCAAATCAATGGGGGTGGGTGGTGGAGGGGGGTAATGAGAACTTTAGTAAGAAAAAATACTTTGCGTGATATATTTCTTCCGTGCATTGAGATGGAAAATGACTAATGCACCATAATTTCTACCGTCGCAGCAACCGTGTGTCCGTCGACTTAAAACCACACCATATGAAACCGGCGCGCACTCCAGAACCGCTTTCGCATAACTGCAGGGAAACTGTACCGTATTTCTCGTTTAAGAGAATTCTGTTGCTACTGTCTCCAGATTCTGCTTTTTTCTCTGAATAATATTTCTACGAAGTTACCGATTTTTTGTCACTCTTCTGGGCCTCCGCATTTTTGCTCTAACATTAACGACAGTGATTTGGCCGACTCCTCCTCGAACAGTTGATTACGAGCATTTGAAAAATGTGTGTTCAGCATCGTCCTCGTCTGCATCGCCGTAAACGATGCATCTCTTTTATTATATGTATATCCCTTTGCAAAAAGACTGTGCAAGCGGGGTCAAGGTTATCTGAGTATAATTTGACGATATCGCAGACTACGTTCAAATGTACAACATGTGCTACAAATTAACTCGAGAAAACCGAGTCACTCTGAAAATCTGCAAAGTTAATATACATGGCGCCCGAGCAGGAACATGAAGTCGAAATGAATCAGGGGATAATAGCCTCTTTCAAAGTTGATCATCGTAATTGGTACTTTCTTTTTCGTAACGATACCAAAATGAAACTAAACGAATAAATTTGTCAAGCATTTAATCATAGAAGAAATGTCCGTTATAAGATTAACCATTCGGGAGATCTCAATTTACAAGTACCGCATTCTCAGAGCACATGTTCGCTTAGAAAAGCTTCTTATATATGAGTTTACCCCTTTTAGGAGGTAAGCGCTTATAGGAAAACCTAAAACTAGTGTACTCAACGAATAATACTAAATTATTATTTAAATGTGGTTAAGTAACTACTATTGCATTTGATTTCGTAAATTGTTTAAAGCTCTCTTAATAGCTTGTAATACCATTGGTCTTCTTTTTTTGAACCAAACATTTGTTTTCGTCGTATCATAGAAAATAGTGATCGCAATAAAACTTGCTGAAACTAAATAAATCACATCGTAAAACTGCAATAAAAATAATTGACAGAGTTATATGCATATATTCATATCATAACTCGCTTAAAGTAATGATAATAAAGTTTTTATAACAACGCTGGCAATAAAAAAGTGTACTCTTTAACCCCGCCCTCTGCACATGTTTTAGCAAATATTTGCTTGCTTGCACGCACACAACATGGTATATTTACATATATAGACATTTTTGTTTGTTATACGAGTATATCTTTAAACATTTATGTTTATTTAACTATCTGCGTTTATTTACATGTATAAATACTGATGATGGGGTTTTGAAAGTTTCAAAGGAAAACAAGTAAGGATGGCTAAGTTCGGGTGTAACC
This sequence comes from Eurosta solidaginis, assembly GCA_029619165.1. Taxonomy (NCBI): domain Eukaryota; kingdom Metazoa; phylum Arthropoda; class Insecta; order Diptera; family Tephritidae; genus Eurosta; species Eurosta solidaginis. The sequence continues at coordinate 15,103 of JARSSU010008610.1, forward strand.
GAACATTACATACTCAGCTGAAAGCTTTGGAGACAAAATAAGGGAAAATCACCATGTAGGAAAATGAACCTAGGGTAACCCTGGAAAGTGTTTGTATGGCATGGGTATCAAATGGAAGGTATTAAAGAGTATTTTAAAAGGGAGTGGGCCGTAGTTCGAGATATCGCTATAAAGGTTGACCAGGGGTGACTCTAGAATGTGTTTGTACGATATGGGTATCAAATTAAAGGTATTAATGAAGGTTTTAAACGGGAGTGGCCCTTAGTTGAATATGTGAAGGCGTTTTCGAGATATCGACCAAAATGTGAACCAGGTTGATCAAGAACATCATCTGTCGGGTATCGGTAATTTATTTATATATGTAATACCACGAACAGTATTCCTGCCATGATTCCAAGGGCTTTTGATTTCGCCCCGCAGAACTTTTGCATCTTCTTCTACTTAATATGTTAGGTGTCACACACAAAGTTTTTTCTAAAGTTATATTTTGCGTCAAAAAAACCAATCGAACATGTTTCATCCCTTTTTTCATATTTGGTTTAGAATTATGGCATTTTTTTTTCATTTTCGAAATTTTCGAGATCGAAAAAGTGGGCGTGGACATAGTCGGATTTCGCCCATTTTTAATACCAAGATAAAGTGAGTTCAGATAAGTACGTGAACTATGTTTAGTAAAGATATATCGATTTTTGCTCAAGTTATCGTGTTAACGGCCGAGCGGAAGGGCAGGCGGTCGACTGTGTATAAGAACTGGGCGTGGCTTCAACCGATTTTCAACCATTTTCACAGAAAACAGTCATAGAGGGTATGCCTTTACCCAATTTCACAAGGATTGGTAAATTTTTGTTCGACTTATGGCATTAAAAGTATTCTAGACAAATCAAATGAAAAAGGGCGCCCATTTTGAAATTTCTTTTATTTTTGTATTTTGTTGAACCATATCATTACTGGAGTTGATTGTTGACGTAATTTACTTATATACTGTAAAGATATTCAATTTTTTGTTAAAATATGACTTTAAAAATTTGTTTTTTAAAAAAATGGACGTGTTCGTCATCTGATTTTGCTAATTTTTATTTAGCACACATATAGTAATAGGAGTAACGTTTCAGCGAAATTTGATGATATCTTCAACGACTGCCAAATTACAGCTTGCAAAACTTTTAAATTACCTTTTAAAAGTAGGCGGTGCCACGCCCATTGTCCAAAATTTTACTAATTTTTTATTCTGCGTCATAAGATCAACCCATCTACCAAGTTTCATCGCTTTATCCGTCTTTGGTAATGAATTATCGCACTTTTTCGGTTTTTCGAAATTTTCGATATCGGAAAAGTTGTCGTGGTTATAGTCCGATTTCGTTCATTTTAAATATCGATCTGCTATGAGTGCCCAAGAACTTATATACCAAATTTCATTAAGATACCTCAAAACTTACTGAAGTTATCGTGTTTACGCACGGACGGACGGACGGACATGGCTGAATGAATTTCTTTTTTCGTCCAGATCATTATTTGATATATAAAAGTCCATATCTATCTCGATTAGTTTATGCCGTTACGGATTACCGTTATGCGAACAAAATTAATATAATCTGTGAGCTCTGCTCAGCACATTAAATGCCTGGCTTATGTATATCGTCCAACTAAAACTTTTTTTTGCATATACATAAGTTAAATAGACCACAAATCGCACAATACATAATTATAGCTGTATACAATATGAACATTTATACATATGTACATGAATATAAATATATAGATCAGCAGATATGTAACTGGAATGACTGACAGACGAGTAGATGAGTAAGAAGAGACATCAAAACAAGAAAACCAACCAAAACACCTAACACAGACTAAACATACGCTGACGACGCCGACAACACGCACACACAGGCGCCGCCACTCAAACACATACACAGTGCAACACATCTACCCATACATCTATACAAGAGGCACGTGCTTATTGATTTTGAGCTTCGTCAAATAACACTGGTCGACGGCCAAAATTTACCAGAGACGCCGTTAAGAAATTCGTATGTAAAACCACCCCCTGGTTTCGAAAATCGAGTTCATTTTTGTATCTATGGTACCGTTTTTGAGATATTTGCAATTTACCGTTATTCGAAAAAACCAAAAAGGTGGCTCCCTTTAATTACGTATATCTCACGAACGGGTCAAGCAATTGCAAAAAAAAAGACGATAAAATTTGCTATTAATGCATAATACATTCTTTTTTGATCAACCAGATAGTTTTCGAGATATTAGCTTATCATTTCAGATTTTTGTTTTTTTTTATGAAAAAATATGAAAAAATTACTCTTGCCGAGGGCAACATTCCAAAACCACAACTTTTATTCCAGATATTTTCTCTTTACGTAAAGCTCTGTTTAATGAGAAAAAGATAAGCTACCACCGAAGAAAATCGATGCAAAACTACGTTAGTTATAAGCGATCAAATAAAAATACCCAGGTTGTGCAATTTCAACGTATACCTCAAAACGTATGTATGGTATAAAGAAGAGTGCAATATCTAGCTATCCTCTGTTTCTATTTAAAAGTTCAATTTATGAATGAAATTAGCCATATTTTTAACTTTTTTTAAATTTATTTATGTTTATACTATATTCTAACAATCTTTATCTTAATTTGATTTTACTATGTAGTCGAAATAATTATGTGTTCTACTTTGACACTTATTCAGTTTAGGATCGGTTTCTCTTATGAGAAACCAGCAGTAATCACCCATCATTGCGACGTCCCAGAATCCTTGATATCGATTCGTGGTCCAACAAAAATACCTTCATTTTTCTTGGCTTGAGAAATATCTGGAAAAATTGTTTTCAAATAGTCGAATGCTTCGCCTTCTTTGTCCAAAGCCTTAACAAAGTTTTTAATGAGACCGAGCTTGATGTGTAAGGGTGGAAGTATGATTTTCTCTTTCTTGACAAGAGGGGTGTATTTGATGTTATCCACACCAACGGTAAACTCGACTCTTTCCGGCCAATCCTTTTTGACGCAGTGGTCTTTACGAGCTCGGCTATCCCACTTGCAGAGGAAGCAGCAGTGCTTGGTGTAGCCACTTGGTAGACCGCATAGCATTGCAACGACTTTGAGATCAGAACATATTTTCCAATCATGCTCTTCATATTTGGTAAATTTGAGTAATTTTTGCATTTCCTCGTAGGTTTCCTTTGTATTTACTGCATGTGCGATCGGGATAGAAGGCTTTTTGTTACCAATATGCAACAATACAGTCTTCAAACTCAGTTTATTGCTGTCTATGACAATCGCCACTCTTTTGAATCATATGTTTTGCCCAAACTCTTTGAATAAACCAGGAATGTCGTTGCAGCAGCATATACTGTCTTTCTTGGTATAGTGTTTGGAAACTGGTTCGTGACGAGTTCTACACTATATCACCTTAACATCGGATGCCACATATTTAAATTGTTGCATACGAGAAGTGTGGATCTCGGCCTTTTCCTTGGATAGTTCCAAATCTCTTATCCAATCATTAAGTTGTGCTTGTGACAACACGTTTCTCTCGTTTCCCATGCGAAATTCAGTACAACTTGATTCCCCGCACCCAGATATTACTGTTGACAATGGAACTGGATCCGTAACTGCCTTTGAATGTAGTACTGGTAATGTCACTGTAGGTACACTGGCATAGGTTACTCTTCTTGATTTTCCAACGCCAAGTACTTTTGTTTGACAAATATAACACTCTATTGAATGGCAAGTAGATTCTCTCCATATCATTGGTGTATCAAATTTTATTTGTTGTCCTGATTCCGACTGAATCAATTCTACTCGACACGATGTACACAAAGTGTTCGGTGTCCATGGTTATTCAGCATTTTTAGGCTCAATGCCAAAATACTTGGAGTATAAAGTTTTGATATGATCTGAGAACACTCGTCGTCGGCTTATGATAGTATATTGGCCACACATGAAATAGAACATATCTGGATCGTTATTACACTCCAATTCCCGCGTCCTTTTACTCATAATAAATCATGGTTTTGAAATTTGACTTATGAACTGAACTATCTCCGGCGAGCCTTGCAGATATTATGAAGTTTCAAGGCGCATTAACTCATATTTATACTTGGAACAAGAATAAAATTTAAAAAAATCAAATCTTACCTAGACAGAAAGGTTCCTTTTTATACGAAGCCGGGAAAAGAAAATACTACCTGCTTTAGGTGTAGGCTTTAAAAATTTTCTGTGTCTTATAATTTTGAAAATCTACCTGCATACTTACCCATAAGTGACGGAAATACATGTTTATAACTATATGCCTGCAGCAGGTTTCGAACCCAACCACTCTTCTTTTCGATGCAACCACTCTACCTACTATAAAACAATTCGATTATTAAAAGCATTATTTGATTTATTTAAAGAAAAAGTATTATCATTGTTATGGTGTTATTCGTTTATCCGGATAATATAGCATGACTGTCATTTAAATTTTGTACATATTTCAAGTGCCTGCTACTTGACTCACTGCCACACTAACTGATTAACTGACTGACTGACTGACTTGCAGTAGTGATTTCACGCAGAGGTATGTACGTACATAGTGACGCACCGTGACTACTACTGCCAGATTGTTGTTTATGAAAGGAATTTTTAAAAATATTCGCCATACATACGCTGCTAAACAAATATATAAACATAACTTACTATTTATTATTATAAATTTTCATTAAATTGCTTTCGTCCTTCCTCCCTCGTAGTGTGTAAAATCTTATCATCCTACTCTCCCGTAAGCTGAATGTTCTACATACAATGTGGCTTAGTAGTTTTTATACCCTGCTGTATTTAAGTAAGATTCTGATATTTGTCAATGGGTTCGATCCTTCGTCAATATATTTGTTCAATCCGTAATCGTTCAGTATCAGTATTTAACAGGTTTTCTGTCTATTGCATCCTTGCAACCGCGTGGTGCCATTTTCTCACTCGCTCCGTTATTCAACCATAACTCAGTTTGAATCCGTCTAAATAAGCGTTTGGTTACTTCTGTCTGACTTATTGGTAGACCCATCGCTTTTCCTAAGTCTGTCCGTTGGAATTATATTCGGAAATTTTCTACGCCTGTATGACATCCTCCCAGATAGACCGACTTTCCGTTTCTCTGTCAAACTAGCTTAGGTCGCGCCTCCAAAAAATTTCAGCCGGTTTGTTTTCTATAAGTTCAGCAAGTTCTTTTAGTTCATATTTGTAGATTCTATGAAGAAAACTGCCTTTCTTTCTTATCTGAAAAATAAAAGTCAAGCGTTCAACGGCTAATACTCTCTTTACTTAATCTTCACTGATGATTGGTCTATGTTTCATTAAACTTTTGCCTGAATGTTTCAAAAATCGTATAACTTGCTTAAACCATCTTCCATGCTTTTACAATATAAGTTTTTGCAGTGCAGAGATGACTAACCGACGTTAGAATGTTGGTATTAAGTTTTAATGTAAAAAAGTGCAGTTGTAATACGTTAGGTTAGGCTAAGATGGCAAACATGAAGATTTCCCAAACTTTCAATTTCCACTCGTAGATATTTTTTTTTATTTTGACTGCTCTCAGTGAGTGCCGGTTGGCATTACATTAGTCCAACCAGATTATTTGCTAGTAGTCCTTAACGAACCACTTACTTTCTTTAATGACCTTAATGAACCTCTGCCAAACTGTCGAAAAACCGTGCGTTCAGCAATTTGAGTCGTCTTGTTTGGGGTCTTGGACATCGGCATAGAAAGTCATGAATTGACTCGTCCTATCTCGTATTCTTCGATTTTCCTCAGTAGATAACCCAGCGGTGGTCATACGGGACTGTCCGCCCCGCTTAAAGCAATTTTGGAACCGCTCCGTCCGTGCCATCTTATCATCAAATTCATTTCCTTCAATATCGCTGATCTCAGGGACCCAGTAAAGGTAGACATTCAGATGCCTTATGGATGACAGCGGGGCTCGCTACCTCCTTTAATGCGGCCTGTCTGTCGACAAAGATCGCTACATTGGTGTCTCTCTATGGCATAAACCTCTACGTGAAAGACACTGCATGAGTTGGGAAGACGGTACTATTATCCCCGCTTATTGTGATCACATTGGACAAGTCTGTCTGGCGTAAACCTCCGCGTGGAAACACTGGATGAGTCAGGAAGTCGGTACGATTGATTTACCTGCAGATGCTTTGATTATATTCCTGCTCCAGTTCCCCTTACTATTTTCAAGCCGTCAGTGTAATACGTTCCTAGACACATCAGCGAGTTAACTCCTTTCTCCTGGGCATAAAGCTTCTTTGTTGAGCCCTTCGCATCAACTCCTTTTTAATCACTTCACGTCTAAGTGAATACTATGTTCAAACAGAAAAATAAATTGAGGCAATTTCGATTTAAATTGAGTGGTGTTCATACAACTCAATTTAGCTTACACAGTAGTAATTTTATAGCTGGTTAGCTCATCTCTACAGCAACAACATACCTTTGTTCAGACTGTGAAAACATAAAGCTTTGAAATTTTTGTGTTTTGTAAGAAAATGTGTTTAATGTTTTGGTTTCATTTTGAGTTTGCCATCTTTTTTGACAATCCCTACTGCAGTTAAATGAAGAAAATAAAATCAGCTTATGAGATGAACAAACCATATAGTTGAGCCATGCGTAACTGACGTTTAAATCTACTCAATAAATACACTTCACAAGGTTGCATGGAATGAAAACATACAACTTTGAAATTTTTGTGTAAGAAAATGTGTCTAATGTTTTGGTTTCATTTTGAGTTTGCCATCTTATTTTGACATTCCCAACTCAAGTTAAATGAAGAAAATAAAATCAGCTGATGAGATGAGCAAACCATATAGTTGAGCCATGCGTAACTGACGTTTAAATCTACTCAATAAACACACTTCACAAGGTTGCATGGAATGAAAACATAAAACTTTGAAATTTTTGTGTGTTGTAAGAAAATGTGTTTAATGTTTTGGTTTCATTTTTAGTTTGCCATCTTCTTTTGACAATCCCTACTCCAGTTAAATGAAGAAAAAAAATCAGCTGATGAGATGAGCAAACCATATAGTTGAGCCATGCGTAACTGACGTTTAAATCTACTCAATAAACACACTTCACAAGGTTGCATTTACAGTTTGAAACAATTTATTACGCTTTTTTTTAATTGGCAATTTATTATTACAATTTATTATATGATAAATTGCGTAATAAATTGCCCAAATGGTATAAATTGCCAATTTTGTGTGCGCTTGTGCATAGTATAACATTTTAAAATCACAATTGAGTATATAAGTTTTATGTTAAAGACGAAATTAGATACCTACTATTTTATTTGTTTCCTCTGATATGCAGACGTAAAGCTTTATGTTACCACCAATTATTTCGTCAATCATCAGATATTTATTTATTCCTTCGACTCTTAGCTATGTATTTGGGGATTAAAAAAGATTAATTTATTTCTCTTTCTTATTTGTTTTGTTTTCAGTATGCATGCAATGCCTACAACGTACATATATATTTATTTTTTTCATACATATTCTCATATGCAAATTGTATTTCGACAATCCATGCACGTCTAATTAAGGTCATAAAATACGTAATATTTTTTTTGTTTTTTTTTAAATAATATTTTTAAGTGCTTGCTTCGCGCGTAAATAAACGTATGTGCATATATGGTTAAAGGGCGAATTAATGGTGTCTTATAACCATAAAGCCATAACCAGATAAATCAGCTGATCGAACCTACCTTATGGAAAGGAATGTAATCGATTAATGGTGCCATACCATAACGCTAACGCCATAGCCAATCGATTGGTTTTTAGTTTCTCGCCATATCCATAACCTAAAAATATTTGAGTTGGTGAATTTAATAACTTTTTTTAGATTTTCTTCATTGTTTTGGATACGTTATGACTAAGATACTTATTTTTTGTGGAATATGTTTGTAATTTTTTGCGTTTTCATCATTTTTTAGGTTAATTTTTCACAATTTTTAGGTTAAGGTACCATTAATCGATCACATTGAGATGGTTATGGATATGGGTATGGTTACGACTATGGCGTTAGGGTTAAGGAAGTTTAATTTGGCTTTAAGACTCGTGCACTTAACCTACATCACTTCCCTAGTATTCATAATAGAATTTTTTATACTCAGTTGAGCAGAGCTCACAGAGTATATTAACTTTGATTGGATAACGGCTGGTTGTACAGGTATAAAGGAATCGAGATAGATATAGACTTCCATATATCAAAATCATCAGTATCAAAAAAAATTCGATTGACCCATGCCCGTCCGTCGTCCGTCTGTCCGTTAACACGATAACTTGAGTAAATTTTGACGTATCTTGATGAAATTTGGTATGTAGGTTCCTGGGCACTCATCTCAGATCGCTATTTAAAATGAACGATATCGGACAAAAACCACGCCCACTTTTTCGATATCGAAAATTTCGAAAAATCGAAAAAGTGCGATAATTCATTACCAAATACGGATTAAGCGATGAAACTTGATAGGTGAGTTAAACTTATGACGCATAATAGAAAACTAGTAAAATTTTGGACAATGGGCGTGGCACCGCCCTCTTTTAAAAGAAGGTAATTTAGAAGTTTTGCAAGCTGTAATTTGGCAGTCGTTGAAGATATAATGATGAAATTTGGCAGGAACGTTACTCTTATTACTATATTTGTGCTTAATAAAAATTAGCAAAATCTGAGAACGACCACGCCCCCTTTTTAAAAAAATTTTTTTTTAAATTCAAATTTAAAAGAAAAGTTAATATCTTTACAGTATATAAGTAAATTATGTCAACATTCAACTCCAGTAATGATATGCTGCAACAAAATACAAAAATAAAAGAAAATTTCAAAATGGGCGTGGCTCCTCCCTTTTTCATTTAATTTGTCTAGGATACTTTTAATTCCATAAGTCGAACAAAAATTTACCAATCCTTGTGAAATTTGGTAGAGGCTTAGATTCCAGGACGATAACTGTTTTCTGTGAAAAAGGGCGAAATCGGTTGAAGCCACGCCCAGTTTTTATACACAGTCGACCGTCTGTCCTTCCGCTCGGCCGTTAACACGATAACTTGAGCAAAAATCGATGTATCTTTACTAAACTCAGTTCACGTACTTATCTGAACTCACTTTGTATTGGTGTAAAAAATGGCCGAAATCCGACTATGACCACGCCCACTTTTTCGATATCGAAAAATTACGAAAAAAATGCCATAATTATATACCAAATACGAAAAAAGGGATGAAACATGGTAATTGTATTGGTCTATTGACGCAAAATATAACTTTAGAAAAAAACTTGGTAAAACGGGTGTGACACCTACCATATTAAGTAGAAGAAAATAAAAAAGTTTTGCAGGGCGAAATCAAAAGCCCTTGGAATCTTGGACAGATGATGTTCTGGATCACCCTGGTCCACATTTTGGTCGATATCTCGAAAACGACTTCACATATACAACTAAGGGCCACTCCCTTTTAAAACCCTCATTAATACCTTTAATTTGATACCCATATCGTACAAACACATTCTAGAGTCACCCCTGGTCCACGTTTATGGCGATATATCGAAAAGGCGTCCACCTATAAGAACTAAGGCCCACGCCCTTTTAAAATACTCATTAACACCTTTCATTTGATACCCATATCGTACAAACAAATTCTAGAGTCACCCCTGGTCCACCTTTATGGCGATATCTCGAAAAGGCGTCCACCTATAGACCTAAGGCCCACACCCTTTTAAAATACTCATTAACACCTTTCATTTGATACCCATATTGTACAAGCGCATTCTAGAGTCACCCCTGGTCCACGTTTATGGCGATATCCCGAAAAGGCGTCCACCTATAGGACTAAGGCCCACTCCCTTTTAAAACACTTATTAACACCTTTCGTTTGATACCCATATTGTACAAACGCATTCTAGAGTCAACCGTGGTCCACTTTTATAACGATATTCCGAAAAGGCGTCCACCTATAGAACCAAGTCCCACTCCGTTTTAAAATACTCATTAACACCTTTCATTTGATACCCATATAGTACAAACAAATTCTAGAGTCACCCCTGGTCCACCTTTATAGCGATATCTCAAAAAGGCGTCCACATATAGAACTAAGGCCCACGCCCTCTTAAAATACTCATTAACACCTTTCATTTGATACCCATATCGTACAAAATAAATTCTAGAGTCACCCCTGGTCCACGTTTATGGCGATATCTCGAAAAGGCGTCCACCTATAGAACTTAGGCCCACACCCTTTTAAAATTATCATTAACAAACACATTCCAGGGTTACCCTAGGTTCTTTGTACAACATGCTGATTTTCCCTTACTTTGTCTCCACAGCTCTCAACTGAGTATGTAATGTTCGCTTACACCCGAACTTAGCCTTCCTTACTTGTTTGTATTACTTATGCATTCGCTAAATTGCAATAAAAATTGCTGTAGAAGATTATCTATTTTCCATGCCAACTGCCACCTTCGACACCACTCATTTTTTAAGTTTTTTTAATTACAAAATGCTTAAGCGTACGCCAAAAATCCATTTGGTGAAAATTTCAATAAGATAACGTTTTTTTTTCATTGTAATGAATATTTCGTTTTATCATTTCATTTTTTCATTGTAATGAATATTTCGTTTTAAATTAGCGCAATAGTAAGTGTTGGTGGGCAGAAGTAATTAGCATACAATTTGGATGGTGTATGAAAGGAGAAGGCATAGTTGCTATTGCTTAAGTAAAAGAGAAATGTGTTGTATATATGACATGGATCGTCCAGCTTCACCACTTTTTTTGATCTGGCATCAGCCGTCATAGTCAAAGGTTAGTTTAACAGGACTGGACCGAGAATTAGCATCACAGCTCGACACTTAGGCTACCAATGGGCCCAGTGCGATGCTCTAAATGGTAAGTAACTGCTACTGTACCAGCTATGCGGATCGAACCACTTAGTGGAATCAATAAATTAAACAATCGCCCTGCTTTCGAGCTTCGAGACCTCCTCGCTATTATTTAAAAACGGTTGACCGAGAGCAGGCAGCCGCCCTCCTCTTAGTAGTGTCGGACACTCTAGGGGTATGTAGAAGGAAAACACAAACAGATCATCAGTAATATTCACAAAAAGGCGTCGAACCTCTAAGTCGGGAATTGCCCGGCGAACCCCGTTCTTAAAGATAAATACCCTGAACTCGCAGAAGAAGAAAGCATTCTCCATAGGGAAACGCGCGTCAGTCTAGGTTAAACTATTACCGATCCAAAATCAAACCCGACATACATACACTCTGTATGTATTGCTTGCAATGTGTCCCACATGACAGCAATCATCTCTTTAATTGCAATGTGGAAGCAACGCCTCTAACAGTTCTCTCACTCTGGTCCACCCCTGTTGGAAATGCAAGTTTCCTTGGACTTCTGTTAGATGATATGGATGACAATTTGTGACTTGTCGCATCTGTTCGATGCGACGAAACACTGCTACGCGCTTTCCTCCTTCTTAATACATCTGCAGCTGCGGCAGTAATCACAAGATTCGATACCCATCCTAGCGGCGTGAGAAGCTATCAAACAATGATCAGTAAGGACCGTTAACAGGAACGAAATCCCTGACTTATTCAGCGTCAAAATAATTTTAGTGCTTCTTGATCATAAGAAAGCCAAACTTTTCTTGATGGCTCGTATGTAGGTGCTAACCAGAGCATATTAGCCCCTGCTTATTGTGTTCGCTCTTACACGTAATTTAAAAGATGCTATAGGTAAACCTATTGAGCAGTTTTTAGGAAGCATGTTGGCGGACTTCCATGCTAGCACGTCAGCTATACAATCGCCTTCAATATCCCCATGTCCAGGTACTCATACAAGGCTAATACTGAAGTGCTGGGCCATTTTATTAAGAGAACTGCGACATTCAGTGATAGACTTAGTAATGTCGACGCATGAGTACAAGGCCTTTAGTGCCTTATCACTCTTTTCACGTTTTTAGGCACAGGTGCCAAATGATTAACAGCGCCACGTATTGTTAACATTTCCGCTTGATAAACGCTACAGCAGTCGGAAAGCCGGAAGGAGATCTGTTATCACAGGTACGCGTCAAGTTTGAAGCTAACAGTAAATATTTTAATGGCACCCTGACCAGCATGTTGCCTATTTGCTCATTCTTGTCGGGTGGCAATACACACTGTGTAATAGTAAAAATGTTGCTTTTTTCTGCAAGAGCAGACCAAATGAAGCCAATCTCATTTCGTTGCAAGTTTGATATACATACATGACATTTTTGAGATATCCAAGATGTGTTATACTATCTGTCTTAAGATTACTTTAATGAAATATTAGAAATAAATCAGGAATTTTAATTTAAATCACTTCATCTATATCACAACATCACATAAATCACATACATACAAGTATAATAAATATTTTCATCTGCTATTCGATAAAATGTTTTGTACAACTGATACCAAGTCAATATTCAATAAGTCCAGTAAAGTCCACTTGATCACTCTTTTCTGCAAATTTGTTTTGCTCATTAAGGTTTAATTTTCAACACTTCATAAATTTAAATAAATAAAGACTGCATATATAGTTCATACGATAACTGACATTGTTGTGTTGAACAGATACACACATTTGTGTGTTTTATTTGTATATAAGTGTGGAATAAGACTTTGGATCATATGAATATATACGATCCGTAAACAGCTCTTGCATATAAACAACCAATAATAAACATTGATATCAGTTAGTTACTTTATTAGTTTTTATAATCTACCATTTATGTGTTTATAAACTCCAAAAACTGATAAGATAGCGATCGTCGTTTGGTTGCACTGAGTGACAGCGTAAACCGTGAATAACAAAAAAAAATAAAAATAAAACAGAGCAGCTGAAAGAGTTTAACTTTTTGATGAGTTAATACCCGACTGTCAGTGTATGGCGTTCACTTACTAAATGCTAAATCCATAAATACCCGGTAGTAAAGTTGGCTAACTTGAACGGGAACGTTGAGTTGGTTTTCTTTTCCCTGATTTGAAATCCTTCTGATTTGTGTCAGAATCAATTTGATTTGTCATGCAAACAGAAGCCATATTTTATTTGGGTTTTGATGTTTATAGATTGGTGATTTGATTCTATAATTTATACTCTATTGAAGTTTTGTTTTTTAATTTGCTGTGACTTTTCAGTTGATTTTGTAACAAATTGTGGAGATTTATGATAATTATGTACCTTCTGCTAACGTTCGAGTCGCTTAACTGTCGAATAATTATCTCCAATATTCAGCATTGCAAAACGGTCTGTATTTAAACTACTTTGGGAGTAGTACTTCACATTTATACTTCACAACTAATAGCGTGTTTAAACTAAAACTGACTAGTTATTCCTTAGCTTGCGCTGCTTTTATACTCTCTGTTGCCTTGATCGCATATTTCTCCTAAGGTCTAGACTTTTCACGTACATGGAACAGTTGTATCGCATACTTGGTTATTTAGCTATATACGTGTGTATGTGTGAGTAACAACTTCTGCTCTTAGCTGATGAATACATATGTGTATATGAGATAATCATTTTGCTTTCAGCTGCTGGTTATGTGTGTGAAATATTCTTCGTCGCCTTCTATGCAAGTGTGGCTGCTTGCTTTAATGTGTACATGTACATAAGTGTGGCTGCTTGCTGTTTTGTTGTTCTAATTGTTCTAATTATTTCAAAAAGTGC
>JARSSU010008612.1:0-13492 GCA_029619165.1 Eurosta solidaginis
ACTCAGTCATGATTAAGTTAGGTGCTTTAAATCATTTTTAAAATATTTATGTCCTTTTATTTTTACACACCGCTTGAGTCTTTGTGTCACGAGGGAAGCTGACATGTACATGTTGCCGGCAGAAAGGCAGATTTATTGACATACTCACAAGATATGTCTATCTATAAGACGATAAGCACTCCGCGAGATATTTTTAGCAAAAAGCGCGAACTTTCAACTCTAGTCCTTCCATTCGTGATATCAACTAAATTCAAACTTCGACAGCTCGCGCGCGTTTCGTGATCGCTCAAAAGGCTCGCACTTCATCCATCAGAGTATACCTCACTTTCACAATCTTATAAATTGTGAGCCGATAACTGTAAAGTTATATGATGCAATTGTTCCGACTTACAGGGATGCGGAATAGATTACTTCATCTAACTGAATACATATTCTCTCATAATCTTCTCTTAACATAATAATCTAGATATTGTATCAATGAAGTTTGTCCCGTATCGTATAATTTACACACGGGATACTTACATATTATGATTAATCCTCATTCCCTAAACGGAAGCTGGTGCAAGTAATATTCATTGTTGCACTGAACAGGCTTTTCTTCATTTATTCTATTATATTAGCGCTAGGAGCTCTGACCTTCGCTGTGGTATGTTTCTTAGCGACGCATCCACCACACCGGGGCTGCCCTTTTTATGTTATTGTAGCAGTCGCTTTCGCCCCTCCAAATAGGTGCGACCTGATCACAAATTGTCATCAATATCCTCTAGCAGGAAGTTCCAAGGAAACTTGCTGTTTCAACAACGGGTGTGACCATAATTAGAGGGGTGTTTAGAGGCGTTTCGTTTCCACATTACCTTGTATGATGGTTGTGTCTATGTTTGATACACTGTTTAGCCAGACAGGACATATATTTTGTATTCGGGGGTGATTCTGGATAGGTGAAAGTTTACCTTGTGTTTACAGTATCACGATCGAAAGTTGAGCTAGAGTGACTCGCGTTCCTGGCGAGCTTGTGCTTTCCTCTATCTTCAGTTTGGTAGTATTGTTATCTTTGAGTACTTGATTAAATCGGGCAATCTTGGAATAATGGCCGACGCACTGTTTGTGGAGTTCGCTGAGGACCTGTCTTATGTTTTTTAGGCTTCATAAAACGCTAGACATTTCTCAGGTGCACAGTATCATTTCCTCATATTCTTACACGGATCGATAGACTCTTAAGCCCCTGGGCCCGTTCTGGCTCATCATCAAGATGTCTGTTGGGTTGCCCAGGTTTCTGGGTATTCAACAGGAACGTTTTGGTTAGCATCTACATTTCTCTCCTGATGGGGAGTATCTCGCCTCATTATGTGATTGGTGTTCTGGGGACATAAGAATGACAAAAACCGTGGCGGTTCTGAGAGGCAGTATTTTGGCAGGCATGTAGCTCCTTCCCTTTTAATTCAATAATAGTTTTGAGATTTTGACTGGAGTATCATAAGGATATACGCTCATACACCCTCATCCTTACAGAATTAAGGCCTGATGCTTTTAAGGCCCTTTTGGAAATAAGAATCAGTCTTATATAGGGTTTCAATTTTGCTGGGCTTTCTTTAGCGCTACCATCAGGGATTGTGCCGTGTTTGGGATACATTTGGGACTACCGGTGTCCCATATGGGTTACTAATACCGGTTCACGTTTGGTACAGGTATCACTTAACTTATTGTAAACGTAATACCATAAAAAAAAAAACCAACCACCAATTCAACTGTTCAAATAAGGAAACGAGCAATTAAGTAACAACTCATTTTCTCGTTGAAAGTAAATAACAAAATATTTTACAATCGCACTACAATTTGCATTTTTCTAGAATAACATAATAAGCTTTGAATTTGTATTTTGGTAGATCAAAAGTGATATTTTAGGATTTGTAATTACGTTTTGACGCATTAAACCATAAGAAAATACAAAAAATAATAATTAGTGCTTGGCTGCGAACTTTCTCTTCGATTTTGCGTCTTACTCCCTTTTAATTTTTCCCTGCTAATTTATCAGAACAAAACTACTGTTTTATGCCGATTCCAAACGAAGCTGTGCAAGTAAAGCTTTAGTTAAACCACGCGCACCTTGTGTAACTACGGTAAGCATGCGTACGACAATTTATGCCCGTAGTTGGCACGAAAAAAATGTAGCCATCGACCCTGTTTGAATGACATGCATATGGAACCATCAACTTTTTCTATTTTAATTTCTGACGTTGTAACAAATATCTGCAATTAATATTAACCAGTATAAATAAGACTAAAAATTATAATCTGCACTTTTTACATAATATTTCGAATTATTTCCCACAATTTTTCAACTTTAATTAGGTGTTTTTGCATAAAACTGCAAACGCGGCCAAAATTAGCGCACAAACGTTTACATAAGGCAACTCTGTCTGTGAAGGGCGATCAGCTGACAATTCTTACGGATAAAAATCCAAAAATTATGTTTTGATTTTTCTACGCTCCACGGGATATAGTAGCAAAAAATAAACTCTCAAGTTAAGCGGCTCGACATTTTACAACAGTTTGAACTACCGAAAATAGTTCCAGTTAAGACCCACCTACTTTCTAAGGTGTAAATAGTGTACAAATATGCATATCTATTTTCGGAACTATAGAAAGAGTTAATGCAACTAAAACAAACTAGGACTCGCCATGTTAAATTGTTTCGCCAGTTGGAAGCATGTTAATAATTACACTTGTACAAGTCGGACAGCCCCGTAGTCAAAACCAAATTTCAAAATTTCATTCTTCTTAGCATTGCTTGAAACAAAAGTTGAGACAGTCGCTACTTTTGGGCATGTCAGATGGCGCTGTAGTGATGCGCTACCTTGTCGTCATACTCTTATGCATATCCAATGCAATCTGCTCATCTTTGTCAGAGCACGATGCTGTCATCAAAAATCGTATGCTCGATGAGGTGATTTTAGGTGAATAGTTAGTGCGCTGCGCCAAGTAATGTTCCCAACAACCCAGAAAAGATTACACCTGCGTTTCTTACATCGTGGTTAAATTCGAAAAGCTTAGTCTGAACACTTATTGTAGCGCTACGTTTTCCTTGGCTGTTCCTTCTGCTAGGCACTTGTATGTTTAACTTTCTTATTCTTTTCCATGCTTTCTAAGCACCTTCTGTCATTTTTGACAATTCAACTAACGTCTTAATATTCCTATTTATGCCCTCATATATCGTGCGGCAATATCCATATGAAATGTTTCACTTACAATTGAGTATTTGAATACCAGAAATTTAATAAGATTTTGGTCCTTAAATTCCATATATATAATCAGATAAATATTTTCCTAATCATGAATTGATATACAGCCTCTACGGTATCCTTATAAAAAATAAGTAAGGACTGGACTGTCCTGTCTCTCCCCCGGCTGTGCCGAAGAATACTTCATACCTTTCATGGAATGGGGCTGAACAATAACCTTATCCCATTCGAAATATCCAAATATCGGCTGATAAGATAGGAATAGGCTATAGTTGAACAGATGTACATACCTAAGCGATGTTTTAACTGATAAATATCAAATAAAAAAATAGGTAGGTCCTTTTTGGAGGATGCAAAGTTTTCAGCTTTTTGTGTCCTGGCATGTACAACTATGACTACGATGCCGTTTTCAAAAGTGTATGACGTAACCTACTTTCCAAAAACGCCTTACCCTTCACACCAATAGCGTGCTTAAATCAACTCATTACCGATTCCTCAGCTGCGCCTGCCTATACACTCTCAGACCTCTCGTTTCATCCACCCTCCGCAAGGTCTATTCACTTCGCGAAACTGTATTCCCAGAACACTTGTATCCCTTGCCCGTTATTAACTATATCACTATCACCTATATGTAGTTTTATGCTTCTCTACACTCATCATGCGGGTGTCGCGTGAGCACCACCTCTGGCCGATGACTAACGTGTGTGTTTTGCGAGATCTTCCTCGCTGCCCTGTATGATACATATGTGTGTAAAGATGATATAGATTTCTTTACGTACATACGATGGCTGTCTGCGTAGTACAAAGCTTAGGATATTATATATCATGTTAGTAGTATTTTTGCCATATATTCGTTCACACTATATATACTGATATATACCACCGATCTCTATGCTTTGTCAGACAAGCTGTAATATATATGTCTCTACTTCACTGAGACATTTTTCGTTTGTATTGTATATAATCCTGTGCCTCTAAAATGGTGGGCATAATTACTTGAATAGTTTCTTTACTGTCACAATCGCTTGTGGGATAATGCTATATATACGACCGATCTCTCACCAATTTTTTCAGAAACAACTGTTGTGCCTATTATATCGAACAGATGGTGAAGTTTTGAAGTTTTCAGTCTGATAAATTGAGGAAGAAGGACAAAAATCCTCTTTCTTCTGAAAATCGGTTTGTATGGGAGGATAGATGAATAGTGGTTCGACGATCCGCCGGTTCCGTGTGACACATTTCTAATCGGACACCTAAATACCACCCTGTACCTCACCAATTTTAACCTCTGCAAAAAAAAACCTTGGCCCGAATTTTTTTGACCCGCTTGTTGTGCCCTTTTTACAATAAAAATGCTACACACGATTGATACTGGTTTTATTTATTATCCACTTGGACCTGGGTAGGTTTATGTTTGTTGTTTTTTTTTTTTTTTGGTTCTTTTTCCTTTTTTTTTTTTTTTTTTATTTTTTTTTTTGTAGCATTTTTTTGTTTTTTATTACTTTTATATTATTTTTTTTTTTTTCCTTTTTTTGTTATTTAATTTATAATTTAATTTTTTTTTTAGTGTTTTTTTTTTTTTTTATGTTTTTTTTTTTATTTTTCTTATCACAACCTAAAAAAAGAAACACAGCCACAAAAACATAAAACACTTCCTACACCCCACCCCTTTTCTTTTCTTTTTTTCTCCCGCCCTCTCCCTTTTTCTTTTTTCTCCGCCCTAGGCCGGTCGGTCCCTCCAGCCCCCGACCACGGCCCCCCTCTCGCCCGCCTTTTTTTTTTTCTTTTTTTTACCCCTTTTTCTTTTTTTTTTTTCTTCTTTTTTTTTTTTTTTTTTTTTTTTTTTTGTTTTTTTTTTTTTTTTTTTTTTTTTTTTTTCCACCCTTTTTTTTCTTCTTTTTTTTTCTTTTTAGTTTTTTTTTTCCTCTTTTTTTATCTTACTTTATCTTTATTTTTTCCCTTTTTTTCTTTTTTTCTTTTTCTTTTTTTCCTTTTCTTTTGTTCTTCTTTTTTTCTTTCTTATTTCTTTTTTTTTGTTTTTTTGCCCCGTTTTTTTTTTTTTATTTCTTTTTTTTTTTCCTATTTTTCTTTTATGACCTCTCTCCTCAACATTCATTCCCACCACCCCACTGACCATCGCTCGTCCTCCCTCTCGACTCAACGGCGGTCTCCCCTCTCCGTTCCCCTCGGGCCAAAAAACAACAAAAAAAAACAATCATAATAATCTCCATCACTAATACAACAGAAAAGCTCAAAAGGCGCTCGCCCCCACCCCCGCCCCCAAGTTTTTTTTTTTTTTTTTTTAGTTTTTCTTATGTTTTTTTTTAAAAGTTTTTTATTTCTTTATTTATATTTTTGTTTTTTATATTACCCTTTTTTAGATTTTTTTTTTCCTTTTTTCCTCCTTTTTTTTTTTTTTTTTTTTTTTTTTTTCTGTTGTTTTTTTTTTTATTTTCTCATATTTTATTATATTTTAGCCCCTTTTTTTTTTTTTTTTTATTTTATACTTTTTTTTTTTCCTTTTTTTTTTTTGTTTGGTTTAATTTTATTTTTTTTTTTTTTTTTTTTTTTTTTTATCTTTTTTTTTTTTTTTTTCTTTTTTTTTTTTTTTTTTTTTTTTATTTTTTCCAGCCCTTTCTTTTATTTTTTTATTCGGCTTTTATTTTAATATTATCTCAAATATGGGATATCCCAATTTTTTTTTTTTTTTTTCAACGTTTTTTTTTGTTTTTTATACAAACGTAGCTCCACTTTATTTTATTTTTTCGTTTCTACTTCTCCATTTTCGCACGCACATGCGCCTCTTTTTTTTCTGGTTTTTTTTTCATATCACCTTTGTTTTTTTTTTCTTTTTTCTCTTTGGTTTTTATTTATTTTTTTTTTTTTTTTTTTTTTTTTTAACGTTTATTTATATTATTATTTTTTTTTATTTTTTTTTTCTTTTTTTTTTTTTATTTTTTTTTATTTTTTTGTTGTTTTTGCTTTTTTTATTGTGTTGTTTTTTTTTTTTTTAATTTTTTTTTTTTTTTTTACTTTTTTTTTTTTTTTAATGCTATTTTTTTTTTTTTTTTTGGTGTTTGTGATCTGTGTTTGTTTTGAGGCCTTCATTTCTTTTTTTTTTTTTGTTTGTGTTATTTGATTTGACCAGCATTTTTTTTTTTCTTTTTTCATTTTTTTCTTTTTTTTAGTTTTTTTTTCTTGGTGTTTTTTTCCCACACTGCCCCACCATTTTTTTTTTTTTTTTTCTTTTTCTTTTTTTTTCTTTTTTTTTTTTTTTTTTTTTTTTTTCTTTAGGCATTTTTTATTTCTTCAGTTATTTTTTTTTTTTTTTTTTTTTTGGATTGAAGTTTGCTTTGTTGTTCTTGGGTTTTCATTCTTTTTTTTCTCTTATAAAATATTATAATTCTTTCCCCCTTTTTTTCTTTTTGTATTTTTTTTTTTTTTTCTTTCTTGCGCCCCTTTCCTTTTTTTTTGTTTAACTTTTTTTTTGCTTTTTTTCCAGGGTGTTTTTTTTAGTTTTTCCCAAATTTTTCCCTCATAGTTTTTTTCTTCCTAACATTTTTGCTGCTGGCCACACCATATAATGGTTTGGATCTTAATAAAGGATGGTGGAGGTTCAGATGCGAGGCGAGATATATAACCAATCCGAAACAGATAGAACATCCTTAGCAACATTGACTAGATAGTTTTCATAATTAGGTTTCTGGCAAATGTATTTCCACTTTCTTATCAAAAGGGAAACAGGGAGGGGGGGGAAAAAAATGATTTTTATTTTTGGGGTTTAGTTTTGGTGGTAAAAAAAGTATATTTAAAAAAAAGAACGGAGAGGGGGGGAAAAAAAATTGGGGGGGCCGGACAAGGCGGAAAACTACAACGAGCGCCACCTCTTAACGGGCGAGTGTTGAGTTGTGATTGGGCGGGAAAGTAACCGAAGAAGAAGTTAAAAAAATAAGAAGGATATATATTAAAAAAAATGCTATTAAACTATCAAAGAAAACAACAACAAACACATTTAATATTATACAGCGAGTTAAACGCAACGTTTTACACCCACCGCTGGACTAGGTCATGTTTATGTGAGCTGAAAAAGCAAAAACTCGGCTTATATGGAAGTAGAGGAGAGGGCAAAACCGCAACACCTCCGGTCGAAGAAACAGGTGTAAAACGCTTTAAAAACTGTATTTCCTTGGTGTGACCTTGGTTGGCCTTTTTGTAAGGCATAACCGTTTAAATATCGACGAGTTACCGATTTGTTATCGAAGTGTTCATAATTTTCTAACTATAACAAAAGTAACAGTGAGGTTACCGATTTTTTATCGAAAGCTATCGATGTATTATCGAAAAGGTTATCGATTTGTATTTAAGAGTTTCTCTCGGATTTGATATCGAGTGTAAGCGAAAAAAAGTTTCCTCTCCGATTTATTATCGAAATATGGTTGCATATATCGATCTGTTTTAAAAAAATATCGGGAGTTGTTCATAAACATGTCAGATATATTATCGAAAAGTTCTCGTTTTATTATTGGAATGCTAAAAAATCGACTTTTTATCGAAAAGAAATTGATTTTTTTATCAAAAGGTTCTCGATTTCATATCGAAAAAGTTTATAGACTTCGTAATCTGAATGTAATCATTTGTTATACAGCGTCTTATATATTTGATACTTATCAAATTTAATATAAACAAATCGATGAGCATCTGCAATCCGTCCGTACAAACTGATATAAGCCATATATATAAACAATAACTGTTGGGATCGGTTATCTACCCACAGTAAAGAAGCCCGTGAAGCTCTCCTAGAAAGCCTGAAATTATATATGTCTCTGTAAAGTTAAACCTGCTGTGGCTTGACTTCAGAATCCGAGGCGAGCTCTGCTTAATTTAAAGACATCCGTTTTCTAGGCGTACACTCTATTTATTCACACATCGACTCACGAGCATTCACAGCCATTCTACGAATCAGCCTTTTCTGCATATATGTATGTATTGCGAGATGCAGATTGGTTTTTGATTTAGAAAATACTGATGCTATTGATAGTTTTATATACTTTATATGCAACTCATTGAAAGCTTGTTTGTATTTGTGTTTTTATAGACTCTCAAAGTGTAGGGCTTACCATAGACACCAGTACATATACGTAAAATCCATGCAGGCAAGTACTTTTAGTTTATTCTTTCTTTGTTACTTACGATCTGCGCTGCCAGCGTTGTACATTTCGTAAGCCGCATGTAACATTTCTGCAATATGATTTTCAGAGCAATGCTGACGAATAGTCACTACTTTGAAGTGTATTTGTTGATGAGACATATTTTTAGAAGAAATTACATTTGATGATTTTTAATAATATACACGACTGTTGGACGGAAAACATTTTATGGACGATTTTGTTGAAATAGTACTGTACTTTAATTTGATATTGTTGTGGAAAAATCGAGTCACGGGGAAAAAATTATACCAGTAACAACATAACAAACAATATAAAACGCTCAACCAGAAATCACTATGATCATCTGTTGATATATCTGATTAACATCACCCATCATATGTCACGAAATTTGCTTTTCTCCTTTCTCGTATCTATGTTAACTCAACATTGACTACATACACGCTCTATCGATTAGCGCTATTCACAGCTTTTAAATATTTCAGTTTATTAATTTATTTCTTCAATAAAAATTCATTTCTTTTTATATGAATATCGTTCAAAATATTTCGCCTTTTTTGCTTTTCCTGTTCAAGACAATTTCACACACCAACTCCAATCTCTGCTACTGACTGGTGCAGTTGTGGGAGCGATCATTATTCGGATCAAATTGATAAAGAAAGAATGAGTTGAGCAACGCATGGTTGTAATAATTAAGCTTTTTACATAAACGCTCACGAGTTCGAAAAACGAGCTTTCAACAGAGCAGAGATCATCATTTAGCTTTGCAGTACGGTCTACTACTGCAAAGATCGCTGTTAAATATCATTGTCTGCTAACAGTGCTGTAATGGGCTGTTATGAACTGGAGGAGGAGCTTTTTTCAGTCTACACAATGTTTAGCTGCATATGGTTTGTGTCTTCGATATCGCATGCTTGGTGTAGCGTACACACCTACATGCATATATCATCAATCTCCCCCAGATGCCAACACGACAACTTTTCCCATAGTCTGTCTATGTCCTGTCTATTTTTTTGTACAGCTTTTCACTGTTCAGTTCTTTTGCTAAGGACGAAAATTAAAATGATTGTATATCCATATTTGTCAAGAGGTTCTTGATTTCACTTCTTCTTGCTCCTTTCACAAAGACTTGTTGCAGTTCGTTCGCAGGGTTGAATGAAGATGATAAAAAAGTCAGTGAATCATCTTGGTGCAATTTTTTGTCTAATTTTGGTAGACCTTAACTTGCGCTTTGTTAGACTTAAATTCAGAGAGCTTCGACCGCGAAACATACAATTTACTCAGGCAGATAAATTTTGATGAAAATCTCTTCATTGTAGAAATACACCCGAAGTCTATTCAACGTAACCTTATTTCATTGTCTTTGTATGAGTGGTATGTGTATTCTGCCTAAGTCCCTCTCAAATTTCCTTCCTTGATGGGTACCTTATGTTCCCTCACTTGGATAAAACCACTTTCTCATGATAATATATAGCACGTAAGATCAGTATTGACAGTTTTATATTGACCTCTAGCCTGTTTTCTTTCTACATGTCGTTGGATGCTCTTTAACTGTAATGGCGTCGGGATAGGTCTGACTTCGACAGTTTACTTATATTTCGCTTTGTGAAGACCACAGACGCTTAACAAAACGTAAATGCTCGCATTGTCATCACAAACAGTCAAGAGCCGGACCTGATAATTTTTGCATTGACAGTCCGAGCCGCAGATTAAAGCACTCATCGCTCGAACTTAGCATATAACAGTGTGTTGGAGTGCAAGAAGTCCCTGACGTTCGGGTATGTGGTATGGTGATCATGGTGCATTCCTCGAGCTGCATCGCAGGCGTCCAATAGATTAAAAGAGGACGACTGTGCGACTATGAGGATCGACCAAGCAGGGATGCGTGGAAGCAGTGCGAGCGCTGCAAACGTTGCAGATCATGTGCACATCAGTCACAGGACAAAACACTAGTGCAAAGGAGGGTCATTTATATCCATAGCCATACTGTCTGCATATAATACTATCGAACTATTTAAATAAATAAACATTACTATATGTAGGCGCTATTACCTCCCGAAGAGATTAGGCCGAGCTTCTCTTCGCAATTTGCGTCGTGCTCTTCTTGATTTTCCTTACGAAATTGGCTCGGACGGGACCTACTTTTTATGCCGACTCCGAACGGCATCTGCAGGCCAATGAGTTTTTACTGAGAGCTTTCCTGGCGGAATACAGCCGTAGCGCTTGCCAACCTCACCGAGGGGCGACCCCGCTTAGAAAAGCGGACGGGTAGTATCGCTGGGCTGCCGAAGGTATTATCGTGTAGAAGCTCCACAAACTCTAGAGACTTTCCTCTCACCGCCCGGAGTGATCCTTAAAAGTAAGTTTTGTAATTCCTAATACTCAAAGGAAAAACAGTTGCTAGATTGGCTCAGGACAGTACAATCGCCAGACCAATGTTAAGATCTTTATTGAGCCTTAAGGCATTAGAATTAACTTGTTGCGCAAGCGTAATGATTGTGATGTCTTGATATCCTTTCTGCCATATTTGGATAGGAAATTAACAAACTTTATTTCCAACTAAAAAAATCGATGCTCACAGGCACTGTCAAGATAAGGAGAATGTGAATTCGACTCATCGACACTGCAGACAACACCATATAGATTTCTGGGCGCACGGCTTTTCCAAAAGCTACCGAGATGGTTGAGGAGCACTTTCTTTGAACTCTTAATATCTACCTTCTTCGCAAATCGGAACGAAGATTGGTCAGCAAAGTTGGGTAGTACTTTAGTCACCTGCCATTTTGGAGTTATAAGTTGAACAGGGATAAAAAAATTTTTGCTTTTTGTGATTTCATCCGAGGCGATGTAAGTATTTTTATGTTCGCCTCCACCTCACCTCATCGGGCAACGTTTCGTGAAGAGTAAATGAGGCGCAATTTATATCTTCGCCAACCCAATTTTCAATCTCACTTGCGCTTGGCGAAAACTGTAAAAATACTTATGTACGAAAGTGCTGTACATACATTTAGCAAGCGAGGCTTTGCAAACCCAAATTTTATCATGATAGGTTGGGTGGGGTTGATCTAGAATGTTCAAGTTGTTCATGTCAAATTATTCCTCAGATGAAGCTGTTATCCGTGAAGTATCGACTCAACATTGATTGCACTGCCGTAGTGAGTAGGGGAGTAACTTAATCGGTCCGAAATTCTTCCTTTCGGACGGGAGACGTAGGAGTATATACGTTGCATTTCGTATACCCCAGACAATTTGGAGTTCAATTTTAGTTGGATTTTATGTTTTTACCGGATACATTATGGTCCCTCCACTTCCGACTGAAGGCTTTAATAGGAGGCGAACCCAACAGTCTGCGGTGTGAGGTCGCACCGGACTTTGTGATCAGATTGATTTTGGCTCCCTCATTATCTCAGAGGATGATGTTCGCAATGCTATGCTTTCCCTTAAACCCTCGCTAAGTTGTGACACTGATGGCCTTTGCGCCTTTTTACTGAAGCACTGTAGTTTAACTCTCTGCGCTCCCATTTGCCATATCTTCAATTTATCTCTGTCCTCTGGAACTTTTATCGATAGATGGAAAAGGAGCTCAATTTGTCCTATTTTTAAATCTGGTAATAAAAATGACATTTCTAACTATAGGCCGATTGCCAAACTCACAGTATGCTCAAAGCTTTTCGAAAAAATCATAAAGGAGAAGTTGTCTTTTATCATTAAAAGGGTGATTGACCCGCGTCAACATGGGTTTGTTGCTGGCCGCTCTACTGTCACTAATCTAGGGTCGTTTTCTGATTTCTGTATCTCTGCATTTAAGGATGGCTGCCAGGTTGATACCATATATACCGACTTCTCAAAGGCTTTTGATAAAGTTTCACATCAATCTTACTATCTAAACTTGAGTATATTGGATTTCACTCTGTATTCTTATCTTGGTTAAAATCGTATCTATCGAACCGGTCTCTATGTGTTGAAATCGAGGGCTGCAAGTCCCTACCTTTTTATGCAACGTCTGGAGTTCCACAGGGTAGCATTCTCGGGCCTTTGTTGTTTGTGCTTTTTATAAATGATATTGGTTCCTATTTTTTTTTGTCCTCTTTCCTTCTATATGCAGATGATTTAAAGTTATTTCATAGAGTTAATGGCGAGTCGGATTCCCTACTCCTACAAAATGACCTAAATAATCTTATTGAATGGTGTAATGCCAATAATCTCTTCCTCAATGTGAATAAATGTTTCCACATGTCGTTTACTAAATCATCTAACTTATATTCCACCCTCTACGATATCGCAGGTGCTCGACTGGTTTCGGTTAATGAATTTATTGACTTAGGTGTTGTTTTTGATTCCTCTTTCTCTTTTGTCAATCATGTCTCTTATATGCTTCCCAAGGCTTACAGAAACCTTGCCTTTCTTCGTAGATATGCAAAAGACTTTAAGGATCCTTATACAAGGAAGGCTCTTTATACCTCTCTCGTTCTGTTCAAAACTAGAATACGCCTCAATTGTTTGGAATCCTATCTATAGCTACTATGCTGCCAGAATTGAAAGGGTTCAAAGAAAATTTACTCGTTTTTGTCTATTTTCACTCAACTTTGACGACCCAATTCCATTCTATCACTCGCGCTGCTTACTCATAAATCTCCAACCTCTCGAATCCAGAAGGATAGAACATCTGCTAATGTTCGTCTATGATCTAATAGTTGGCTCTCTTGATTGCCCAGTTCTCTTAGCGAAGGTGTCATTTAATGTACCTAATCGGAGTCTTAGAACATTTTTTCCATTTTACATGAGTGCTTGCAGGGCTAATTATTGTAATTTTTGACCCAATTTTTCGGGCAATAAATGAATTTAATAGACTCTCAAGGAGGTTTTTTATTGATTTTTCTTTGTCGAGAAGCATCTTCAAGTCTACTTTGCAAGAGTTCCTATAATCTTTACTTGCATTATCTTTTTATCTTTTGTTTTCGCTAGTCATGTTACTTACGTTATTCGTTGTGGTTTTCAGTTGATTATTTGTTTAAGTATTTATTTGCTTTTGTATTCTCGTCTGTAAGATTGTTTAATCATAGACTGAATAAATTATACATACATACA
>JARSSU010008613.1:0-24311 GCA_029619165.1 Eurosta solidaginis
CTTTCTCATGCTATAAATACACTCGAGTGCTTGCCAACATGTCGAGGGCGAACCGCGCTAGTGAAAAATTTCTTCTAATTGAAAACCTTATATTCTACACAAATTTGACTCGTATTCTTATGCACCCGCGGCTGCATGAAACCCGAGCTTATCGGTGTGGTGTCGACTGTGGCTGCTCGCATCACATGCTACCACCGGTAGATGTGTCCAATTGCAAATTTGTCTTGTTTACTCCACCATCTAAAACCACTGACAACACATATATATAAGATAATACAGTATTTCCAGTCTTAGCTATATTTGTAACCATATGAGGGCATTCCATGCTGCTACACACAATCACTACAGTAGAGCGTACGCATAATAAATTCGATGTCGATTTATATGTTTTGTTCACAAAGAAATAATACAAAAACAATTCGGACAATCGAGATTATATGACGTAGAACACGAACCAATAGTATTTATATTAGTCTGCTAATTTATCATGATAATATGTGGATATGTTACATAGTTCGTGTTAGTAGTATGGCAATATAATCGATACATACATATCCAGATTGACTTAGCTAAGTAAATTCATGTATTTCTCCGCACAAAAAGCGAACACTGTTCCTTAAGGACATATTTGCATTAATCTTCTAAGGCCGGTTCGTCCTTTAGATACCTAACAGCGGGCCTGCGCGTGGCGAACTATGTGTGTACACAATCATCTGCTAAGGCCTTGGAGACATCCGAAAAGCATCTAAAAGATGTTAGCCAACAAACATTTCCGCACAGCTTGCAACAAAAAAACTATACCTCGATAGCCTTTCCATGTAAGTGATATATAGATACAACACAATGCCCTACACTAATTTCCTCATATAAGTTGTTATGGACCATATTAGATCATAAAAGACATGACATCTGTGTCGAAGTCTGTTCGCGTGTAGGATCCAAAGTAATAAGCATATACTACATGATGCCAATAAGCTGTTTCGCTCTACGTCGTCGCGCGTATACATAAAATTATCTTCTGTATACACCTGAATATATAGAAAACCATAAAGAGTTCAAAAATCGATGTGTCGTTAACTATCAAAGAACAAATCCACCATATTGACACGACTCACGCGCTGTGATTCTGTGATACATGGAAGTGTTGGATGAGGTGATGCCATATCTACGATATCGACATAAATCTGTGCAACAAGTGAAAGAATACTTTTCAAATTCAGTTCTGCTCACGCAAGTGTCAAGTGCTATATCTACACTTGATGGTATATGCGTGTGAGACATGGAGTCGATTGGACAGTATCTCTTGACCCTGGAGTGAGGATATCGGTGTTATATGGTGTAAAGAAGTAGTGCGGTGGACCAAGGAACAAAAGGGGAGACGAAGAAGGTCAATATCGTACGGTGTGAGTGCACACACGAACAGATCAGCAGAATTGTTTGTATGTCGTACTACGATTGTGGGATGTATTTCGTGGCGTATTGCGTGCGGAGCTCTGCAAGAGGCCTTTCTAGAAGCGGTGACAAAGACGAGTGCGATAAAGGTCGAGAGTGGTGTGTGGTTACAAACAGTAGTGCTGTGTGTGTGTGGGGGTAACTGTGTATCTGAACCATGAGAGCTATAGACCAGCGTGGTAAACAGGAACTAGGCGACCTGAAAATAAGCAGCGACATCAAGTCGATGGGTGTAAAAGTGAAGGTAGGTTGGTAGAGGGGCGGACAGTAAAATAGGCGGACAACCGTAATGTATATAGGCCCTAGGGCGGATAATATCAAAATCCTGCGCAGCTTACTGGCCTTTTAGTTGAAGAGTAAACACGGCCGCGGATATGAGAGCGCCGGTGACGCATAGGAATAAGGATAATAATAAAGCAGTTGATCAAACAATATGGACAGCTGATCATGATGTACATAGACACAACAACTGGAGAGGCGTACGACGATACAAAGAATAACATGAAGAGATACAGGAGATACAAGGTAAAAATATACCCTACTATGGATCTATATACATGTATCTAGTCAAGAAACAAAACGTATTAGCCATGCTGATAGAAACCTTAGTATATAAAGAAGCCTTAATGGCTGCTAGATAGTAGATCAGCATTGCATGAGGTACATTTAGATAAGAACTTCAAGCTGGCCACGAGGCGGGTGCTTTGAAGAAAGCACCACGTAAGTGTCAAGGTTAGGTTCAATAGCAGAGATAAAGGATGTAGGTAATATAGAAGCAAAGAAAATGGTAGGTATGCAAGGTTGCTCCGGAACGTTCGGAGGCGTGTGGTACAAAGATTAGGTACATTAAATAAACATAACACCTTTGTGAAAGGTGTGATTCTAAACAACGGAAGGGGCCCAACAGAGGCCAGCGAGACAACAGGCGGACAGTAGGAGACAAAGAACATGTCAATGGCAGAAAGTGTATAAGCGGCTTCGCAACACCAGGATGTGTGAGTTGGTGCTACGGAAGCTCTCAGGGGCAAAAATGATGACCGGTGATACACAAGACACGAATTAAGCGCGCCAAATAGCCAGGGAATTAGAAAAGAGTACTCTCTCAACAGAAACGATGTACAGCTCACGAACGGAGGAAGGCGAGGCTAAACAAGGAGCACAGAGGTGCTTTTTAATCACTGGCAGGGGCTAATTGTTCAACGGTATTTTGAAACTGAGATCCGGCAAATAAATATTTTAAGAGAAAATTTCGATGGCTGATATATACTTTCCGGGCTAGCCGAAACACTGTTGGGCAATTCCGTTTAGAAAAACTTTCAAAAGGTATTTTTAATGTAACTAATATTGTAACTTGAACGCAGGAACTGCAAATAAATTTTTGATTATATATTACCAATCTATATCTACTTAAATAAAATTTTGACATAGGTGATTTTAAAGACGAATAAAGTCAGATTAATTCTTATTATATGTCCTATGCAAGCCTGATTTTATATGAGCAATAAGACTTTAATAAGGTTATACTGTGGCATACTTTTTTGTTTTCTGTCTGATTCATAAACTCTATAGTATATTTATATTTATTGTACTCAATGTATTATTTTATTATACCGCCTCTTGTAATCCTGATTTTCAGTTGACTATAAATCTTACCTATATAACAGGGTCTAATACAGCAGGCAGTGTTTTATAATAAGGCCAGCGGCGGATTTGAATATTATCCGCCCCTAGGCAATACATAGTTTGCCGCCCTTATTTTCACAATTACAATATTTAACTAAATGATTGCGATTTTCAGTGCTTTATTACAGTGTAGCTTGTTATTAATTTAACCTTAACTTTTTTACAAACATTCCTCATTTACATTTCTTTGCGTCTAGACTTTTCAGCTGCGAATCGCAAACGACATCATCACAATCGATAGATAAAAACAATTCTGATTGTCTTCGCCCAATGAAGATATGAGGTACCTTTTCAAGCGTTTTAAAACAAAACGATCTCTCTAGGGTAAGAGATACTCAAATTATCCTGTCTCAGCATTTTCAATAGTTCCAGCGCAGAATAATTTGAAATGTTCTTTTCGATGCATTATGCCTTGAAGAAGAGCATTTCACTTCCCAAATTTTCATCAAGATCTTGGGTGTAGTAGTTGCTCAATATGGTGGATTTCTTACGTAATTCTTCGTTGCTTAGATGTTTCATATCAGTGATAAGAGAAAATGTATCGCGCGAGAGAAACAGCAGACTATATACTATTATTTGACATACGATCAGACTTGACATTCAGATTTTATGCATTATAACATACTTATGAGGAATAGAAGGGCTTGTGCTCAAGATTTACATGGAATGCACGCTAGTTTTTTGGCAGTGATGTGAAGTGTGGTAACCTCTTAGATGATTCTGATTCTCAGGTTTGCGGGTCGGTTGTTTCTTTGCGCCACGCGCAGGCCCGCTGTTAGGTTTCTAAGGCGCGTCATTAGAAGTTTTATGCAAATTTTTAAGACTGCTTTGCGGAAAAATAATTTACAGCTTCATTCTAATATCGAAATGCATAAAAAAGAATAAATTATTTATTATAATATACAGACAAAAATACTATTTTAGGTTCAGCAAAATCCGATTGCAATTTGTTTTTTGTTTTTTCAAAAATTAATCGACACGAATTTTGCCGCCCTAGGATCTAGCCTATGTTGCCTATATGGTAAATCAGCCACTGAATAAGACCTTATATAAGCCTTATTTTTTTTTGGTAAACAAGCCATATGGCGGCCAACGTGGTGTGATGGTAGCGTGCTCCGTCTACCACACCGAAAGCTCTGGGTTCCCACCACGGGCAAAGCAACATCAAAATTTTAGAAATAAGGTTTTTCAATTAGAAGAAAATTTTTCTAAGCGCGGTCGCCCCTCGACAGTGTTTGGCAAGCACTCCGAGTGTATTTCTGCCATGAAAAGCTCTCAGTTAAAACTCATCTTCCTCGCAGATGCTGTTCGGAGTCGGCATAAAACAATTAGGTCCCGTCCCGCCAATTTGTAGGAAAAATTAAAAAGGAGCACGACGCAAATTGGAAGAGAAGCTCGGCCTAAAATCTCTTCGGTGGTTATCGCGCCTTACATTTATTTATTTTTATTTTTAAACAAGCCATATAATAAATCTGTTATATTATTCCCAGTGACTTATAATAATTCCTCAAAAATAGAAAAAAAATGTATGTAAGGCGCGCATAACCTCCACAGAGTTTTTAAGCTGAACTTCTCTACTTGTTAATTTTTTAATTTTTCCTACAAATTGGCAGCACGAGACCTTTATAGTTAATGCCGGCTCCGAAGGGCATCTGCAAGGCAGATGATTTTTCATTTACAAGCTTTTCATGGCAGAAATACAATCGGAGTGCTTGCCAAACCACTGTCGATGTGTGACACCGCTTAGAAGTTTTCTTCCAATTGAAAAAAATGTTTTCTAAAATTTTGATGTCGCTTTGTCGGGGCGTGAACCCAGGATCCTAGGTGTAGTAGACGGAGCACGCTACCACCACACCATGGTGGCCGCATTATGTAAGCCTTATTTCATATGAGCTATGACCCTTATACATAAAGTTGTCTTTCAGATAAACCTTATCCTGATAACATAAGTTCAGAAAATTTGGGAGTAATTAAAGAAATACGCCATAAACTTAATATTTCTTATAGAATTAAGGCCTGATGTCAGAAGCCTATTCGCTATATGAAATAAGCCTTATAGTAGGCTAAAATTGTTTGCTGGGTATACATTTGAACTTCCTCTGTATGTGTTTTGCTTTCGAATGTTGCGTGGTACTGCAAGCATCATCAATATTTGTTACAAATAACTACGTTTACAATGGTTGCATTAGTGTTTTTGCAAAATTTTAGCTTGAATTTGCATACTGTTGTGCTGATTTATGTTAAATACGGAAAACGCTTTTAAAAATGCATTCTATTTATTTGGTTATCTAAATATTATTTTGTGAAGACATTACTATTTTATGTTTACTTGTTAATTATGGCTTAAATTTTGCTGAATAAACAAACGTACAACGCACAAAAAGCTAAAGCGCGCTAACTTTAAAAAATTTAATTTTCATCTAAGTAACGATTTTTTTATTATTGAACTTAAAACAGACTTCACTTTTCACCAAGTAGTGGATTTATAAAAATTGTACACATCATAGTATTCAAACGAAAAATAAAAAATTTAACATTATGTCAGTCTTCTTCGAAATATGGCCCCCAAAATGTAGGAAAGTTCTTAGTCAAAGAAAGGGACAATGCCATGTCTTTTCAAAAAATTGTCTAATTATTAAATTTCATATAAAGTTCATTTTTATACCCAGACATAGATTGGTAGTGAAAATGAGCGAAAACGAACGATATCCATGCCCACTTTTTCGATATTGAAAAATTTCGCAAAGCGGAATATATGTGATAGCTTATTACCAAAGACAAGTCGAAATTGATTTGTTTGTTTACTTATGACGCAAAATAAAAATTTGATACAATTTTGGAAAATTACCGATTTGTTCTCGAGAGGTTAACTATTTGCTATCGAAAAAATAACGATTTGTAATAGAAACGTTAACAATGTTTTATCGAAAAAATATCGACTTGTAATCGCTAAGTTTTCGATTTGTTATTATTTCTATAACAAATCGATATATTTTCGATAACAAGTACATATTTTTTCGATATAGCATCGATTTTTTTGAAATCAAATCGATAATTATTCGATAAAAATCTATATTTCTTCGATAACAAAAGACAAATTTTCGATAACTAACCGAAAAGACCGATAACAAATCTATATTTTATTGATAACCTTTTTATTAATCATCAATATTTTTCGATAGCAAATCGATACTTTTCGAAAACTAACCGGCAACAAGTCGACAATTCACTCATATTAATAACAGCCTGATTGTTTTTCATATTCAAAAATGAGTTTTGCTGAAACTTGCTAAATGATTTCAAAATAGTTCCAAAATAAACCCATAAAATTCGTTCTTAATTCTTTCGAAATAGTTCCAGTATGTTACCAAGATGATTCCATAACGATCTCAAAATAGTTTCAAACCACTCCGAAGTTATCTGATACGACATGATCCCAAATTTATCCCGGATCAATAGAAAACGATCCATTTTTTTTTATAAATGGAATGCTGATAAAAAAATCTCGGTTGATCAACCTTTACCGGTACGATTTTATATGACCACGTTGAATCTTCTAGGTCATTCAAGTGCCACCTTCCGTGAGGAAGTTAGAGTCGCCATAACCTTGTCTGCTAAATAAACAAGATTTGCCACGTGTAAGTAAGGTTAAGAGTAAGTTTGGTGTAGCTATAAATTACGCTTGCAACGCATTAAAATGGTTGCGCTACAGAGCCAATTGATTAACCCCGCCATGTCAACAGAGTGCTTTATTTTAAGTTTCTTATTTAGTCCAAAATAGTATTTTCTGACAAGATCGATCCCTCCGCGATTTTCAGACTGACATTGTTTTCGCAGTTTCGCTTCACAATTAAAAGAAATCACTCACAATTCCGTATTTAAATTCATCAGCGGTGGCGTGGCTGCCAAGACGAATTTTTCGATTGTTTCTTTGATAACAGCAAGTACTTCCTCTTGCCCTCGTTTACCGCATGCCCATTTGTGTTTGCTTCTTTATCCAATCAAGGCAATGCAAATTTTACCGGACGTTTGATATGGCCATTATTTGGTGTATCATGAAAATGTTTAGAGGTCAAATCTGATGAGTCTCAGCACTATGTCAAGATTCTGCTTCAGTGCTTCAAAAAATACCCAAGATATGACTTTATAGATACCCAATATTAGTTAGACTGATTTAGCAATCACATTCGAACTTTTGCGCCACCACCTTTTCTTTTTATTGGGCAGAGCACACACCTTAGATTATATATTAAACATTAAATATGGTCACCGTATGCATGAAATGTTTTCTACAGTTCCGTTGTTACTTATTAAAAATGCTGAAAAGAAGTGAAATTTCATTTAAGTAAGTCGAATGGAAAGATAACATTAAAAAATATTTTTTATTCACAAAATAAATTTCGCATAATTTTTAATTTAACACAAAGTTGAAAGCTCTTGCACAAAACAGTTTCTTATATATAAAAAGTGCAACATCATTTCAATACCTTAACCCTCATCAACCAACTACTGCGGGCAGTATATTTGATGTCTATTCAGTAATTATCTGTTTAGCCCCTGAAGCCGCTGCACCTCATGGCGCAAATAAAATTAAAAACACTTCATGATGGCCCGCTGGGTATTGTGTGCGTGTGATCGTTATTTTACTCAAAGGTCACCATGCTATACAAAACTTTAAATAAAGCAAGTACTTTTTCAATTAATAATAAAATTTAATTATAATAAATGAGCACAAAATAATACAAAAAACAAATAACAACTTGTTAAAAGATGTGGTGCATTTTTTCTCTTTTTAATCTTTTCTTTTCATCTCTTTATCTCGTAATCTTAACAATAGTGAAAGAGCATTTAAAGAAGTAATAACAAATAAAACTTTAACAAAAAATTAATCATCCAAAACGTGAAATTATATTTGATTCCATTTGATCTCTAAGCGACTACAGGTAAAGGCATTTTGATATGAACACCTTTGTTAATATCATTCACAATCGTACATATGTATGTAGTTACAATATATAACATCTTTGTATTTATCCCAGTAAGAACAGTAACAGTCGTAGAAATAATTAGGGATCATTCAATTTTAAGAAGAAAAGAAGTAAGGATGGGACTGTCTTCGGCTGTTCATACCTTTCATGAATGGGGCTGAACAATAATCTTATCACATTCGTAATATCCAAATAATCGACTGTATAAGATAAGAAATATATAGTGAACAGATGTACATACCTAAGCGATTTGTAAGATAAATATAAAATAAACAAGTAAGGAAGTCTAAGTTCGGGTGAAACCGACCATTATATACCCAGATGTACACTTGAAATTCTGTTGCTGTTTGTTTTGTGTGCTTAATAGTGTTATAAGGCTGCGCAATAATACATATACATATGGTTTTATTCTGAACTAATTTTTCTTTGAGTTAAGGCTCCCGAAACATAGAAAATTGCTTAGTCATAAAAGGGGCGGTGCCACGCCCAATTTTTTAATTTTGAAGTTTTTCTATTTATTGTTATAAATCCACTTGGGAAATGAAATACCATTGATATAAAGCTCCTTTTCCCAAAGATATAGCTTATTTTATTCGTCCACGACCCTTTTAAAAATATTTTATATAAAAGTGGGGGTGGTCCTTAACCGATTTCGTTAAGTTTTCTTCAAAGAATTTATTATAGTAAAGGCAACCTCTCTGCCGAATTTTGTTACTATAGGTTTAACTATTTTTGATTTATGATTAATAATATTTGTAAAATTGATTTTATCACAAGTGGGCGGTGCCTCGACCATTTAAAAAGTTTTTTCAAATTTTTCTCAAGAGTCTCAATATCAGTCCACATGTCAAATTTCAACATTCTAGGTGTATTATTTACTAAATAATCAGGTTTTTTGTGTTTTCCAAAATGTTATATATATAAAAAGCGGGCGTGGTTATCATCCGATTTCGCTCATTTTCAATACCAATCTATTCTAAGTCCAGATAAGCTCATGTACCAAACCTGGTGAAGATATCTCAATATTTACTCAAGTTATCGTGTTACCGGCAGACGGACGGAAGGACGGACGTACGGACATGGCTCAATCAAATTTTTTTTCTATACTGATGATTTTGGTATATGGAAGTCTATATCTATCTCGATTCCTTTATACCTGTACAACCAACCGTTATCCAATCAAAGTTATAATACCCTGTGTACAAGTACAGCTGGGTATATAATTAGGTAAGTGTTTTGTGTGAGGATGCAAAGTTTCTCGTTTTTTGTGGACATATATATATAGGCGGCCGATCTCTTTGAATTTTTCAGACAAGAACCTTTGCTATATACGAAACCATAAGGTGAAATTTGAAGATTCTAGGTGTTAAAATGGGGCAGAAATTACGAATAGTTTCTTATCTGAACAATCGGTTGTATGGGATATATACTATATAAAAACCGATCTAAACAATTTTCTTAGACAACAATGACTGCCCTATACGTAAGCATTCGGTGAAATTTTAAGCCTCTAGCTGCTAAAATGTGTCAGTAATTACAAAAAGCTTGTTTTCTGAAAAATCGGTTGTGGGGGATATATGCGGCCCGATCCGGTCGGTTCCGGCGAATGTCTAATTGTACACCTAAATATACCGGCCCAAAAAATTTTATCAAGATATCTCAAAAATTGATGGACTAGTTTGCATACAAACAAACAGACGGACCTGGCTAAATCAACTCGGCCTTAATCCTGATAATTTCGGTATACTTATTGGTGGGTCTATCTTTTTCCTTTAAGGACTTATGTACATTTTTGACATTCGTAACAAAATTAATATACCACTTCATTTTCGAAAGCTATAATAAAATTTGGGAAGCCTCAAATAAGAAATTCGGAATTTTTGCTAAATATCTCCTTTGTTCCAAATGAGTAAATAAGTCATTTTCTGGACTCATTCTTCATACCACTGTATTGCTGGTTTAAGCAGCATCACAAGTAATGACACCCCTAGCCGCTAGAGGTTCAGTAGCATAGCACAGAGTTGCACCTCTTTTTACGAGTATCTGTAAAAGCAAAATAATGGTAATTTACGCCTGCTGGGTATGTAAACTTCTCAAATAGTTTATCATAACTTTTGCTTACTAATTATTTGCACTTAACAGCCCGTTTGCTGTAATCGCGGTTTTCGATTGCCTTTCGATGTTTGACTTCGGTTACCAACAACTTTTAGTGTTTTAAGGGGCTAACATGCCAACCTAACAAAAATGCACTGCGGTTTTTAAACGCACGCATAAAATCGAATTTTTTCCCCTAATCGAAATAAGCATGCGTTGCGCCAATGTAAAACATGTATGCAAACGTCAAACCGAAACTTTTTGCGTAGTTTATTTAATTTCGGTTGCACTTATACAATTTGTAGGCGCACGAGATATTTTTCACATAAACCTGTTGCAGGACGTTTTTATTAGGTTTGTCTGTAAGTAAAAGCAATCTACGGTTCATACCTCTCTTAAATACCAGGTGCAGTAGTGTCCACCAGTGTATCTATGTATAAATTCGATTCTCCTTTTATCATGAAC
The DNA here is from genome assembly GCA_029619165.1 of Eurosta solidaginis. NCBI lineage: Eukaryota > Metazoa > Arthropoda > Insecta > Diptera > Tephritidae > Eurosta > Eurosta solidaginis. Next base: position 10,683 of record JARSSU010008613.1, read on the forward strand.
CAGTACACCATTTCCCATTTTTGAATCCACCATTTGTCGGCGGACCACCTTGAATTCACTTTAACTATCTTCAAGTCAGCGGTTCATACTTCACTATCCACCATAAAAAGACCAGATCCATAGCTTACTTTCGGTACTCATCAACCGATTTATCATTAATCCATTAAATTGATTAATTTAAGAACTCAACTTTATTTAACTATTGCAAGCTCTTGGGGTCGTCGGGTATGCATCATGAATACCCGCCACTGTGCTGAAGCTATTAAGCTGCCTTTTAATTCCGCGCAAAGCGTTTTTCTCCTCATACCGTTTGCAGTATAGATAGTTTCTTGCGGCAAAGCTTTCAGTCGGTTGCATCGACCACGCGCCCAAAGTCTGCCCAACTCTTTAGCTGTCGGATATTGTGAGATCATAGTTGGGGTAGTGCACCAAATTTTGATTGCATGACACCTTCATTGGAATTACACTTTCTTGGAAAAATTTTAGTAAGCACTACTTTTTTTTCCAGCTTAGTCCTGGCTTTATCTACTACGACAGTCATTTTATTTTTTCAATACCACTCTGCTGAATGAAAAAGAAAAAAAATATTAATGGAAGTTTTCTATGCTTTTACTCAAATATCCTTGGCCATCGACCCTCCAACGCCCTCATATGTCACGAAAGTCTAGCTTTAAAAAGCGAAGACCAGCTTGAAGTTCAGCTAAGCGCTCTCAGTAATAGCGAGGGATAACGCAAAACAACTTTAGTTTTAAACACGCAAAACAACTTTAGTTTTTCAACATCTCTTATGATCATCACGTTACAAAAATAAAATTTTCTTGAGTTTTTCATAAAAGAGGAATTTTGACAATTTATACTAGAAACAAAATGTTTCCCAGTTCTTAAAAATAGTTTTCAGTTTGCATAGGATAATGACTGTTGTGATTAAACAACACTAAAAAGAAGTAAGAAAGTCTAAACTCGGGTGAAACCGAATATTACGTACCCAGCTGTGCATTTGAAACGTTGCTGTTGTTTGCTTTGTGTGGTTAATAGTGTTATAAGGCTGTGCAATAATACCGTAACGAATTTAGTTCAATTCCTCTTATTTGCCACCTTCTGCTATCGTTCGAATCACTAAACTGTTGAATAAATAACTCCATATTCAATATTGCAAAATTGTCTTTATTAGACTGCTTTCACAATAACACTTCTACTTCTCAACAGATAGCATCCTTAAATCAAACTGATTGCCATGATTCAGCTGGCGCTGCTTTTATATTATTCGGTTTCCTCGTTTGCATATTTCTAGGCGTTTCTAGAATTTACTATTAGTTTACCAGCTATAAACTCACCAGCTATAACTCAGATGCACGTTATAGCTTCTCATATGCGCGTGTATATGTGAGTGATTCTTCCACAGATGATTGCCTACTTTTGGGAATATCTCAGATATATGCATGTGTTTGTGCTCTCCGCTGCTTGTACGGACATATGTGTAGACACAATGATTGACTTGTTGATGTGCATATAAGTCACTGCTTAGTATTGGCTTAGATATGATAGTATCACTTAGCGTTGCTAATATTCGTCACAATACATATATTTTTTTTTATTTATTTTACATATATGGTTCTATTATGAACTAATTTTCCTTTTTGTTCGACTTAAGGCATTAAAAATATTCTGGAAAGGGTAACGAAAAAGAGGCGGGTCACGCCCATGTTCAAAATTTGTTTAAGTTTTGTTCTAAGCTCAACCATATTACTACTGAGGTAGAATATCAGTCAAATGTAGTTAAATACCATATAGTTATTGCAAACTTTGTTAAGGTTAGTGTTAGGAAAAGTGGGCGTTGTCTTTAACTGATTTTGATAATCCTCACTTAGCCTATATAATTTGGCAAGTTCAGTGTAATATTTTTAACGGCTTTTGATTTACGACTTGTTAAACTTTCGAATTTTCTTCTTCTAAATGCGGTGGTGCCACGCCATTATTCCAAAATTTTTTAGGATTATGTTTTGCGTCATAAAATCAATCCACCTATCACCTATTTCATTTTCCTAAATTTCCTATATCGAAAAAGTGGGCGTACGATTTCAATTATTTTCAATACCAATCTATTATGGGTCCAGATAAGCCCGTATACCGAATTTAGTGAAGATGTCTCAATATGTGCTCAAGTTGTCGTGTTAGCGGATGGGCAGATGGGCAAACGCATGGATGGATATGGCTTAATCAATTATTTTTTTTGATACTGATAATTTTTATATGTGGAAGCCTATATCTATCTCGATTCCTTTGTACATGTACAACCAACCGTTATCGGATCGAAGTTACAAGTACAAGCTTCTATAAAAAGATATGTCGTCCAATGTCTACAAATACAGTTCCGCTGTGTTTGTGAAAACATTTTAGCATTAGTCAGTGTACATGACTCTGCATGACTCGTGAAAACTCGAAATAAAATATACACAGATGGCTCGAGAGTTAGACGCACCATGTGCAGACCCTAGGCGAAATTAAGAAGAAAATATCGGCACCGAGTGGTGAAGTTTTCAACATGATTTGATACATATCGAAAATCATGTCACAAGGTTATGCAAAATGGGGTACTCTTTTACTACTCTCTTATGGAGACATCGTTTCGAGTTTCAATATGCACCATCAACATATGCAAAAAAAATTTTTATATGAATGTAGTTATTTCCTCACTTAGGTTTACTATTTTATTGTTGTTTTTTTGTTCACACAAAATATATACTTACAGGTATCGGAAGGTAGTGAAAGTTGTTTAAGTATATACTTAAGCATTAACACAGGTTTGCATGTGGATATTTGGGCAAGGTCGGTAAAATATTTTGATTAATGCGCATAAAGATACAAATTGAAGATATCAAAAAAAAATTATATTATAGTTTTTGGGTGAAGAATGTCCGGCGAACTTACGTAATTAGAAAGGGAACTTGACTGTTTGTGTTTTGTTGGAATGAAGTAGTTAAATAATTAAATAATTATTGATAAATTCACCCTTATGTCCTAATTTATAATTAAGAGATAAAAAAAACTTGCATGACGTTTAATCAAATTTGAATATTAAATCTTTTAATGAGTATATTTTTTAAGATTTAATCGCGGTGATGTAACATATTTGGACAGATCATTACACCGAGGCATGTAATAAGGAGATTATTTGTGGATATTTACAAGCTTATTATACATATATTTATGTAATTATGCAAGCAAAGGAAATTGAATGGAAGATTAGAAAAAGATCACAGACTTTTATCCTTAAGTAAGCCAAAAGAAATGTGGTGTTCATGTGTAGGGTAATGTGACCTAAATTGACCAAAACTATTAGCCGTAGCAGGTCGAAAATGAGTTGGAAATGACTTGATTCTATAAAAAACCTCGATCCTTCTTCATACACAAAACAAATGACGACCATATTGATAGCATTACTCTATCGACTGTCTTACATCCAAAAATTATTGTTATGATAATGGTGAGGTCAAGAATTTTCTTATAACTTTGAAACCGGTCTGAAATGGGGAAAAATTATTGTTTGCATGGTTCTTATGCCGCAGATAGTTTGACTGAAGTTCAGAATATAATGTTAAAATGACTTAACTCTTTCTTATTCTTTTAGAAGTACTTCGCCCAATTCAATATATGTGGAAGTCCTAGGAAACTTGCAGTTTCTATAGGGTTGGACCACAGATATTTGGGAGATAGAGGTATTGGTTCCATATTGCAATGAAAAATATGGTTTGTGCCATGTGGGGACACATTTTATGCATGACATCTATACCAAATGCGAAATTTATTCTGGATAAGTAAGAGTTTAACAGTATCTAGATCAAAGTTGTACTAGAATTACGCACGTATACCTTGGAAGTCTTCTTTTCTCAACAGCGAGTTTCTGGTATTGGACACCGTGGACGTGGTTCGCGCAGCATTTATCCAGCTGAACTCTTGTATGCCGAAGTGCTTGTGAAGAAGTCTCCTTATACCCCTGCTAGACGAGGCCCCATCAATTAATAATCTCTTAGGAAGCACGAGTATCTGATTCCTTAACAGGAAATATTTGTTCAGCATTTCGTTTTGGCAGGCTTGCTCCTTCTTCCAGTGTATTTATTATTTGCTTGGATACCATAACAGAGTACTGACAGCTAGAAACTTGAAGGTTTTGTAAAGGCTGTGACTTTGTGGGCAATTACGGCTGCATGCTTACCAAAATGCAAGTCTTTATCGAAAGTCACTTCCAGTATTTTTGTATACCAGACAATCGGTAGTGTTAATGCCATTGACGCGATTTTTCAATGTTGCTGACATTTGTGTTATTTACGATGTGAATAAGATTGCCAAGGTCTTGGTCGTTGACAGTGCGAAGTAACGTAAGATAAAAATAAGAAAGGCTAGGAAAGTACCTGTTCTAATTTTAACAGCGATGCTCATCAATGGAAGGGCTACGCGCTGCTACCGTTATCGTGCAGTCATTAGCGTAGGAGACAATGGTAACTATTTCTGGAGTTTAAGAGAGCTTCCATAAGTAGAAATTAAACAAAGGTGGGGATGTAATACCACCCGAGGCACCCCAATGATATAGTTCTATGTGGAGCTTGGAGTTGCCATAGCCTTGTCTCCTAAATCTGTGTATGATACATTCTTATTAGTTAGAGGATTCGCCTCGGGTATGTGAGGTTGACAATTGCGTTGGCTAAGTTGTGAAGCTATACAGCTTTGTATAGATCTCAACAATCCCTTGCTACTTGAGTACTTTGTATGACTGAAACGGTGTTTCGTTTTTTACTGAAGCTTGTGCTATGCATATCATGACTGCTCCTATGAAACCCTATAGATATTTTCCTGATTGTAGTTAGGAGGGTCTCGCTCTTCAGATTCGGTCACGTTCACAAAAGTCTCACAATAGGGGTTCATATTCGTTATCGTATTTTTCGTTGTCGTATCTGTCAGAATAGGCACTATGCAACGACCCTTCCCAAAGCATGGGAGAGCCGTACACTTGCGTAGAACGGTCATCCTTCGAAGGAAGTCATTGACACTTTGGATGAGATGAGTTAATATGTTTTACTTTTACAAGCAGACGGACAGACCTCACTACTTCGAAGCATCCTTCACCGCGATAAGGCGACCGGAAACTCGCTAGAACCTGTTTAAAGTATGCTTCTCGTTTCACTAAACAATGGGAAAAAAATTCCGTGAATAGAATACATAGCTAAAAATAACAGAAGTAGCAGTATTAAAAAGTTCCCCAATACCAAAGAATGAAGATACGTTTTCAAAAATTTATCGTACGAAATATGTTCGAGCAAGCTCGGTCTGAACGAAGACGAGTTCTTCAAAGTAGTGATGTTAAACTTTTTTAGTGAAGTTGAAACTCTGCATTTGTATTTTAAAAAGGAAGAAGAAAAGGTTAGAAAAGAAGACTGGCAAATAGGAGGTAGAGGTAGAGATCATGTTGGAGATGGAATTTACAAATAACTTATCTGCGCCGAACAGCGCACGCACAAATGCTTTACTCTTCGCGTGGCCCCAAATTTCATTCCATATGGTGTTAAACCCTAATTTCCATACTACATGAATGTAAGATATTAAGCACAGTAGTTATATAATTTAGTATTCAAATATTACCGGAAATTTCATTAAATTACCAGATGTAAACAAACTCATAACAAGCAATAAATATACAAGACATTTGGTCGAGCCGCCAATGAAAAAATGGTCACACTGAATTGGCCAAATATTACCTAATCACAGCTTTTATGCATAACTTAAAATCAAAACATGAGAAGCAAATAGAAGATGAACAATAATTTGTTCAATTTATATATTTTATGTCGAAACATCAATGGAGAAATTGCTGCTAATTGCACAATAAACAGCGCAATAAAAAAATATTTAAATTAAAACGGCGCAACGATGAGTTCGACATCCACAAATTATTTTTCGGCTTTAACTTTAAAGGTAAATTGTTGATAGTAAAAATTTGTTCGGCAGACATACAAAAACAATAAAAACGTGTCTTGAATATCATTTTGTCATATGAATATGAGTTTTGGGAGATTTGCGATGACATAAATAATGTTTTTTCTTGTTTTAAGCAGATGACTAGGAGTACAAATGTCGTACATGAGTGAATCATAAAACTTAATTGGGTTTGAAGATGCTTTTGGAATTTAAAAACTGTTAGTAGGTCAAGACATACCTTTCATTGTTAATAGTAAATAGTATGCAGTTTTCTTATCTGTGGAAATGGAATGTATTGTATGTATTTGCTTCTAACAAATTCAGCTAGGTTGATTGTTTGTAACCGGTTGTAGTAAAGGTACTGTAGTTCCTAAAGTGTCTGTTATAATCAACAATACAAAAAATATTTACTAGGTGTATTACCAGTCATAGTCATATCTAAAAGGAGAATCAATAAGATAAGATACTCCTCCCTCATCATGACAGATATACAACTTTTTGGGAATTATGAATTACCCTGTGAACGACCAATTGATTGTGATATTTCCATGCTGCCATAGTCAGTTTTATAATAACAAAAAAAAAGGGTTTCTACTTTCGACGGTGCTGTATAAGCCAAACACGCTTTGTTAGCAACTACACCAAAACAAAACACACCTTAAATGAGGAAACGCATAATCTTGTAAACTTTTTTTAATTGGGGAAAATTTCAATGCATTTAATAAACAAATTTTTCATTATTATATAAAACTTTTATTCAATTTGAGAGACATTTTTTTCAACTTTCCCATCAAAAATACTTCTCACAATATTTACTTGATCAAAATAGCTCAAGCGGTTAGAGCAATCGACTGTGAGTTGAAAGACTTCGGCTAGAAGTCCACTGCCACAACAGAAAGTTGCACTTTAGATTTTATTTTTTAAATACAAATTTTTCTATTTTAAGAAATTTTCTCTTATATCTATAGCAAAAAACATTAATTTAAAAACAAAATTACTTGTCTTAAAAGTAAAAGACCTGGGCCCGTATCGTGCCTTACAATCCGTACCGACTAACGAAAAGAAACGAAAGCCCCGACCGAAATATTCGGAAGCCTCAGCCGAAGGAAAATTCAATTTACCATTTTACATCCATCTGTTTTTTCATCCGAAGGCGCATCGTACCATGTTTCCTTTTTTTCCAATTACGTTCGTTGAAACAGCGGTATTGAAATTAAATTTTGCATATATCTTCTTTGGATGGAATCGGTATAAAAAATACGCCCCCTTTTCATATGTATATCAAATATTCCTATAATGAAATTACTTGATATTTCAGTACTCGATGTGAGCTAATTCAGGTTTGCAATGCCCGCTTTTTCACAATTCTTATACCTAAATATTTATTATATGATATGACCTAGTATACACAAATGAGCTGTATGAGCTTCAGGCATACATGGACATAGTGCAGCGAATAAAAGTCCGAAGGCTTAGCTGGCTATGTCATATCATGCGAATGGAAGAAGACGCTCCGGTCAATAAAGTATTTCAGTCGTCATTGCAGTTTGAAAGCAGAGGAAGGTAAGACACTCCACTTCTCCATTAATTTGGACCATCCGTATACACTGAAAGAAAAAGACTGGTAAAATCAACAGAAATACGGGTCAATTCAACTGAAATTTCTGTCAATGTTTATCCATCGACGACAAGATGTTGAATCATCTGCGAACAAATCGTTGATTCGTAATTGACCGTTTTAGTAGTCAAGTGAACAAAAAAAAGGTGTTTGCGACAGCTTTTGTACGAACAGTACCTATGTTGCGGCATTTGCAAAGCAGATGAGTTTTCACTAAGATCTTTTCATGGCAGAAATACACTCGGAGTGCTTGCCGAACAGTGCTTGGGCGACCCCGATTAGGAAAATTTTCTTCTATTTGAAAAACCTTATTTCTAAAATTTTTATGTTGCTATGCATGTGGTGTGAACCCAGGGTTTTCGATGTGGTAGGCGGAGCACGCTACCATCACACCACGGCGGCCGCCATATACATACGTAAATATGTGAATATACATAGTACACAGCATACATAAGTACAAGTAGAGAGCGCATTGAGCATAAAATTCTCTTTGAAATTTGCTCCATATATTGACTGTTCATCGCTGTTGAGATGACCAGTGAGATCAGTTGTGTTAACAAAAAAATCAGTAGATTGATTAGGAATATGTCAATTTTACAGAATTTTGTAACTTTAGAGCGACAATCTACCTCTGTTGAAATGGCTAAACTAATTGTTCGCTTGACAAAGAACTCGGTGGAATTAACCATAATTCGATCAATTTCACCGAATCTCCGTTAAGTCAAGAAAAACAGAACCGATTTGTTGATTTTACTAGCACCATTTCTCAGCGAACACGTGTATAGTATGTTCTGGCCAATTCTGTACCCTGGCACCAACCCTCCGGCTCAATTGTGGCCCCAAGATCGCTTGGGAAGCTCAGGCACGGGACCATATATTCCGTTTTTACCGATATTAGATGGCGCTATATTGCTGATGGCCATAAGGGCCTGCACTCAAGCTCCGCCGAGGTCTTAAGGTTGTTGCGATATTTTTGGCCGTCTAGGTCTGCAGACGGGATGTATAGAATGGCATGAAATGCTGCTGTCGGGATAGTTTATAAGGCTACCGATATGCTAATCATTGATACTCTGCATACCCTCTCAAGTTTTTTGGTATACGTACTATTTTGTGTGGCTGTCCACCAAACAAGACCCCCATAGTAAAGTATGGGTTTGACAATTGCCATAAATACCCAATGAGAAAGTTTGGGTGATAGGCCCACGTCCATCCTAGCATCCTCTTGCATGCGTACATTACCGCGGAGGCTTTCTTTGCTCTCTCTTCCACATGAAGTTTCCACGGTAACTTACTATCTAGTATAACTCCTAGATACTTTGTGCTATAATTTTCTTGCAGGGTTAACCCTCCAAGCTTAGGCTTAGTCCAATTAGGGAGCTTATACTTCCTGGTAAATAATACTAGTGCGGGTTTTTCCGCGTTTGGCGATTAAGCCGACTACAGATGCCCAGGCATGAACATCCCGAAGTGCCTCATCCATCAGAAAGCTCATTATTGTTAGGCATCTGTCGCTTATGATGACTGAAAGGTCATCTGCTTATGCTATAAGTTTGACTTGTCCTCCGTCCGAATCGCCTAGTAACTGGTTTATAACCAGCGTCCGCAGCATTGGTGATAAAACCACCCTGATGTGTTCCCCTGTTTACAGATTCCGTTGCCTCGTACAGACCCCATTGCGATATGATCATTCTGCACTTAACATGGAGCCGATCCAGTTTGTTAAAGCTGGATGAACTTCAATCGAGTAGAGGACTGCCCATGATTGCTTTTTTCGAGACATTGTTGAAAGCATTAACAAAGCTAAGGACATGAACACATTACCGGTAACAATATGAAGTGTGCTGACCGCACTAGGGTGACCTGAAATATTTAGACTGGTGACCTAAACAAATTATTCGTCGTAGTTTATTATTTGTATGCCAATTTGTTGATGCTTGTTATTGATGCATGTGGGTGCTTTCACAATCTTGCAAATTTTTCATATCTGTGATACTACCGCAAAATCACCTTTTCAGAATCGGGTTAGTACGGGATTCGATATCTGTAATGTTAGTTCTTCCAAAAAATATCAACTTATCCTACAGTGTCGTACAATGGGTTCATAATATTGACATTTCTCAAACCAACCAAATGCATTTCTCACGGCACAACCCAACGTTTTCCCAGAGTCGTCCCGGCATAATTTTTATTTTTTTTCTAAATATTTGAACTTTTGCAATGCAAATAATGATATAAAAATTATTTCAAAAACTTGTATGCTGATTTTCTCGAAAACAGCTGAGCGTAGACATAAATTGGTGTCGCATGTACTCCTAGATAAACAGAGCCAGCTGAAAGATTTGATGAATACCCCCAATGTGAATGCTAACAAACATTTTGGCGCTCGCACATAAAAGTAAACAATGAAGAAATAAGGTAAAACGTGTGATTCCAAAAATGATATAAAAAGAGACTTCGTCGCACATGCGCTTAAGTAAGTACATGACACACACAAACATATTTACACAGTACGTGCTTGGTCAATGCAAACTTGTGGTTTGAAAGTATGTATAAATGTACATTAGACTGGACATATTTTGTATGAAAAAAAATAAAAGTTTAAGAAAAGGCTGTACCGCCCCTCAAATTATTCCTTTGTATGTAGGTAATAAAATTCCAAACTCTTGGGCATATAAATTCAGGTTAAGGCGTGGCACATTTTCATTGAAAATACCCATAATCGGATTTTTTTGTAATTTTCGAGAGTCAAAATCTTATAAAAAGTGGTTAATATACTATTTCTCTTCTAAAGTGTATTTATAGCACCTAAATTAATGGCAAACATTTTTGGAAATAGGCGTTGCAGCGCCTCTTATTGATCATGCATTGCGTACCGTTTCTGAAGCCATAACTCGAAGACCGTTGGACGTAACTTAAACATTTTTAAATGGGCGTGGCAACCTCTTTTGACCAATGAAGAAGAATTGACCTACTGTGAAAAAATCTCTTTACATTTATTTCCTGTACAAAGAGGAATATTTTAGACGTCCAAAATCATTAAATAAACACACCTCTTTCGATAATACTTAGGGCCAAAAAAACTGAAATAAAAGAACTGTACCATAGATTCTAGCTGAGTATATGATGTTCGTTTATTCCCGAACTTAGGCAACCTTTCTTGTCCTTCTTCCATGTTTGTTAAAAACTGTATTGTGGTTCTCCATTAATTTTGAAAAAACACTTATTTGCATCAGGTAATTCTTAACAGCATTTATTTCCCTTTTTGACCTAACTTTCGAAAAATAAGTGGGAATTGAAATTTTTTGAAAGTGTTTTCTTTTTGTTTAAGATATATGAAATAATTTTTTATTATCGTATTTTTCTTCTCTTCAAGATCTATATCCGTATCTAAAAATAAAAGGGTTGCTTCTGGTGAAAGGTTGTGGGACCTAGGAAAACTCGTTCGTTATTTCCATATTTATTTCTTCCATTTATTCAAATAATACACTGAAATAACTCCATGGTGCGTTTTGCGTCAATTGCAGCTTTAATCCACGGTCTAAGATAGTAGTCGTCAGCTAGTGAAATAATGATTCGCACTCACTTCACACACATAAGCCATCTTCCAGTGAGTTTTTCTAGCTCCGTATCCCGCTCAATTATCACGGGAATGCTCTGGATTATTGGGAGACTGGAGAAACAGAGGTCGTGATATTTTTATACAAATGAGTTGTGATAGGCGGATATCACGTTGTGTTCCATTTAAAACATGTGACTAAAGGCCAGGCAGCGGCATCTATTTCGAAAAAGTAGGTTTATTAAAGTCAGCGTTGCCAAACTAAAGACTAGAAATCAACAAATTGATGGTTTTGATGGCAAATAAGGACAAAAAAATGTACCTGCTGTCATCGAGCAAAGATTCTGCCATAATTTCGAAATAATAAAAGACTTCGTTTATTTGGGAACCCGCATTAACACAAGCAACAACATCAGCTCTGAAATCAAGCGAAAAATCACTCTTGCCATTTAATTGCTTCTTTGGGACTGGGTAGGAAATTAAAAAGTAAAGTCCTCTATCGAAAAATAAAAATAATGCTCTACAAGTCACTTATCGTACCCTTTCTGATATATGGTGCAGAAGCAAGGACCATGACAACATTCAGATGCAGCAGCTCTGGGAGTGTTCGAGAGAAAAGTTCTCTACGCGTTGGCAGATGGCGAGTACCGAAGAATTTTTAATTATGAGCTGTCCGCGAATTATAATGCAGCCGCTAAGCTGGCAGGTCATGTTATGAGGATGACAGCGCGAAGGACGACGCTCCGGTCAAGTAAATATTTTTTTGCGAAACCGCCTATGAAAGCAGAGGAGGAGGATGGCTCCCACTCCGCGGAAGGACCGAACCAGATATAAAGCGATTTAAACTCCGTTGTTGTGACCAGTTGGCTGAACGAAGAAACCATTGGCGCGTCTTATTGGACTGCAATAACCGTACAGCCCTGTCGTACAGTTCATTAGTTTCAGTTTTTTGACATTCTGTTACGTCAAGGGGAGTGTTTGTTAAATGATTTTGGCCAATTTTATCAGAATTTTCATAAAAAATAAGGGTACAAAATTTCTTCATCAATAGTTCAATTCTTCTGCCAGTAATGATTATCGAAACGCAGAATAATGAATGATCGAAGAAGGAGTGGTGAACACCTATTTCAAATTTCCTAAATTTCTTGTTATAATGGTATTTTGAAAGTAAAATATGATTGATATGAAGATATTTTAGCAAAGATAATACATTTTAATTGGTCTATGTTCGTTTATTAAAAAACAAGTGTTTATAAAATAGGCCTGGTCCTTAACCAATGTGGGAGAAATTTGTGTACCGGATTTTGACTTGATACATGGTCTCCCGAAACGTAGAAAAATGATTGACTGAAAAATGGGAAGTGCCACGCCTATTTCTAAAAATTGTTTTCCTTTTTTATTTTCTTGTTATAAATACACTATAAGTAAAACAGCATATTTACAACTTTTTATAAGATTTTGTCGGCCTTATTCTCGAAAATCAAAAAAAATGAGTTTTGGCACTTTATTTGGAAATGTGCCACGCCTTAAGCTGGTGTAATCTGCCCAGGATTGTTATAGTTATTACTTACATACAAAGGAATAAATTGTGGGGCGTACAGTCTTTTTGCGAAAAACTAATTTTTAAGACCACTCTAATGTCCATTCATCTGTATGCTTAAGTATTTAACACAACATGTAAACTTATTGTATTTTGAACTCAATCAGGCGTAGATACCTGTATGGTAAGTGGGTGTATGATGCTGATGGTGTTGGCGCGGTCGATTCCGCGGTCGCGTAATTGTAATATTGAACCGCATACAACAAGTATTTATGGTATATTACGTAATTGAGCTAAAGCAAATCACTTTGTATGCTTGGGTGCGTTTAGCTGCAAGCAGATGTTCGCTTATAAAATCGACGGGCTCGGGAACTTGGAGTTGTATTGAAGAGCACAGGTAAATATATAGCTATGTACTTAAGTAATCAATAAAATGATTTATTAATAAAAAATTCTATCTTATCTTCACTAATTATAACTCATTATTATATACCCATCTTCATATTGTATGCTTATGGAAATTGAAAGTCTGAGGGCTCTCAACGAGTAAACATATAAAAGTAGCATTCACTGAATGATTTTTAAATTTTTTAAGAATCAATAAAGATTTACAAAGAAAAAACATTTTTTTTTGCGTGAATGTATGTAGATGTGGAAGTAAAATTGCTTCTGTAACCTTACATGGTGTCAAACTTTCTCCCATGCAAAATCTCCGAAATAAAGTATTGAGGGATATAAAATATAAAATTAGTAAACAAAAACAAAACAAACATTACAAATATTTTATGGGTACACAAAAGTGCGCAATATTTTAAAAATAAAGGTGTGTACATTGGTAAACAAAAGCCAAGTATTTACAGATATTTTAACAATTGATCTCCTATTGAAAGCTTGCGAAAGTGACTAAGAGATTTGCATGTTGAGAAATCGATTTTGATGCTGCAA
>JARSSU010008614.1:0-42622 GCA_029619165.1 Eurosta solidaginis
ATTTCGATCGGAGCTATATATAATATATATCCCATACAACTGATCGTTCAAATAGTAATATTTTTAGCCATTTCTCCTTTAATTTCCAATATAAAAACGTTAAACTTTTGATATATATTCTAACATATCATAGAAGATTTCCTGAAAGAATCACTTTGATCGGAGCTAAATTTATATAGCATATTCCTATCCATTACAACCGATCGTTCAGATAGAAATATTTTTGGCCATTTCTCCATTAGTTTCCAATATAAAAACGTGAAACTTGGTGATATATATTCTAACATATCATAGAAGATTTCCTGTAAAAATCATTTCGATCGGAGCTATATATAATATATATCCCAAAAAAACGATCGTTCAGATAAGGGGGTTTTTGCCATTTTTTATTTTATATTTATCTTAAAAATCGTTTAGGTATGTACATCTGTTCACTATATATTTCTTATCCTATACATCCCATTATTTGGAGATTACGAACGGGATAAGATTATTGTTCAGCCCCATTCATGAAAGGTATGAAGCCTTCGGCACAGCCGAAGACAGTCCCATCCTTACTTGTTTTTTTTTAATTTTTGCGCGATTTTAAAAATCTACCTCAGAACAAAAGAAAACAAGAGAACAAGAGAAATTTAAAATTTGTTTCATTGCGTAAAAACGCCAACAATGCCAGAAGCGGTTCTACCTTGTACTTGTTTTTATCGTGCTCAAACCCATGTATGCAAAATGTTTATATTGAAGTGCAAGTCACAATACATATACAAAATTTTTTGTACACTTTTTTAAATTGAAAAAAAAATGTATTTTAAATTTTAAGAATTTTGGTAGTCCCCTTAATGAATAAATGTTGAATTAAAATTTTTCTCAGTGCTAAGATATTTTTGAAAAATTGTTCGTTGTCAATTTGCTAGTGTAAATTTGAATATCATACGGAAGTGCCTTGGCTTCATATGGAAGTGCTTTTTTCTTTGCACTTTCATATTAAATTCATAAGCTTTCATATGAATCCAATTTATATGTGAGGGCATATGGGAATGCTATGCAATATTTTTTTTAATATTGCCTATTTTTTAAGGCAATACAAAAACAAAAGTGCTATAAGTGTATAGGGGTTGAGCAGCTCTGCATGTATGTATATTTGAATCAGAAATTTATAAATGTGAGAAGAATGTTGAAACGGATTTTTTCATAAAAAAAACGATTTTCTGTGCGCTGTAAATTTGTTGAACCATAAAGAACATAAAATCGATCAAGCCGGTACACATACTAGCAGACCCGGCAGACGATGTTCTGCCCTAACTTTGGTCTATATATCTCTCCCCTTTTCTCTATCCTTTTATTCACTCTTCTCTGTGCGTCTTTTTCGTCCTTTCCGTCGCTTCTTTTCTCTCTGGCTCTCTGTCCTTCTCCATCCCCCGCTTCATCAATCCCTAACTTTCTATCTTCGTCTAACTCTATCTCTTTCTCCTTGCCTCGTTTTTCTTCTCTCTAGTTCTTTTATATTTTTCCGCGTCCCTCATTTCCAGTCCAAATCCCAGCCCCTGTCCCAGAGGGTTTCATGTATTTTTGAATGCTATTTCATAAAAAAGTTGTCTAAAAAAATAAGGGTTGAACTTACTATTATGGGGAATGAAAACTAGATATGGTCCGATTCTCAGACTACTCGATATGCTCAAAAATTTCATGAAAATCGGTAAAGCCCATTCGAAGGAGTTCAACCACAAAACTTTCACCACAATTTATATATAAATATAGATAAGAAAATCGATTAACCCAACTTATACAAACCTTTTGGCCATTCCACGCAAAGAGTTGCATCTTCAGTTGGGAAGCTGTAAAGCGATCTATACGGGGACCAGAAGCTTGACCGTCAATAGTGATGTGTGCGTTCTATAGCGAAATATATGCAACCATAACAAATATGAAATTAATCATAAGTTAGTTTTCACTTTTAACATACTTGCTCCATTGCAGTTGTGAGTGGCTTGGTTGACAACAATTTTTGTTTTGGAGATTTTGGGGCTTTGCATTCTTCTCTTCGGTTATATTGTTTTCAGGGTATGGTGAATCTCTAACGTTGCTCTGATTCTCCTTTGACTTATTTATTTCGAGATCAAAATTATCAAAACTTTCGGTGGCGTGATGAGAAGACCTAATACTGTGATACACTGACATGCTTTAATGAAAAGAAAGGTATGTAGGTAATTGATGAGATTTTTAGTTTCAAGCCACATATTTTATTCATCAAAATTCACCTTGGATGCTCATAAGCAAGTTTTCAAGTGGAGAAATATCCATATGGATAGGACCGTTTGAGGTAAAACATGGCGGAGGTGTCAAATACCATGAATCGACCATTGTAAATAGTTTAGCACCAGAGCTGTTGCTGTCACAACTCGCACAGCTGACATTGTGTCCGGACTCTTGTCTAGCAGGAACAATAAACAACGATTGTGTGGCATCTACATCAGCTAATGCCATCAAGGCCACGGCGCCATTGGCCCTCCACTCGCAGGTATAACTTTTTGAAGGACTTAACGATGGCGTGCAAGCTTTGTTGCCACTGTTAATAGAGTAGGATCTGCCGTCGATGCCTCCTTTCTTACTATTCCGATTGCGTTTTCTGCCTATTACTATTTTGAATTTGCTGGGAGTCCTTTTTTACTTTCTGAGGCTTTACAGTTTTTACCTCTGGTTTCAGAGTATTAAGAACCTCTATAACTGGAGTGGATGCTCTATTAAAATTGGCATCATAATTCAAAACCTCCTCCAGAGGTTTTCGATGAAGTAAATTTGTGGACGTTACATCTAATCAAAGAGAGATTTAAAACAAATTATAAAAAGAATCTCGTGTTCTATTTAAAATATGGGCAAACCCAGCTGAAATATGTTGTATGCATACACGAAATACTTATGCAATGTGAAAAGGTATATATTTATATACCTTTTGAATTGTTTTTTTTATGTTTTTATGCATGCATTAAATATCCGTGTTCATCATTAAAATCGTATGTTTGTAAAAACACACTTCATAAATTTTATTTAAAGTATATAATAATACTAGCAAGTACCTGGCTTACGTTGTAACGCCGCAAAAATTAATCTATTTGACTTTTCCTATTTGGGTAGGTATAGTTTAAAAAAATTAAAGAAAAAAAAACTGTTTTGAAAATAAGCTTTTATCTATAATATAAAAATAAGTCGGGTTTTCTTTCCTGACGCTATAACTCCAGAACGCACGAACCGATTTCCACGGTTTTGCTATTCGTTGGAAAGGTCTCGAGCTCCGCGAGGTCTAAAGAAAATTCAGGATCGATACACAGGGTCTCGAGATTTAGGCCAAAACGTGGACCCGGGACCCCTAGAATGTGTTTATAGAATATGGATTTCAAATGAAAGTTGTTGATGGGTGCTTTAGTAGAAGGTGATTTTCGTACCCCTGGGTGACTAGGGTCTCGAGATATAGGCCAAAACGTGGACCCGGGTACCCCTGGAATGTGTTTATAGAATATGGATAACAAATTAAATCTGTTGATGAGTGCTTTAGTAGAGGGTCTCGAGATATAGGCCAAAGCGTGGGCCCGTGAACACCTAGATAGTGTTTTTACATATGGGTATCAAACTGAAGCTGTTGATGAGTGCTTTAGTACAGGGTAGTTTTCATAACTATTGGTGACAAGAGTCTCGAGATATAGGCCAAAACGTCGATCAGGGTAACACCAGGATGTGTTTTTACATTATGGATATCACATTGAAGCTGTTGATGTGTACTTTAGTACAGAGTAAGTTTTGTGCCGCTGGGTGACCTAGAATGTGTTTTTACATTATGGGTATCAAATTGAAGCTGTTGCTGTATGCTTTAGTACAAAGTAAGTTTTACACCGCTGGGTGACTAGGGTCTCGAGATATAGGCCAAAACATAGACCCGGATCCCCAAGAATGTGTGTGTCAAACGAAAGCTGTTGCTGAGATCTTTATAAAAATTTTCATTGTGATATTCGATTTAGTCCCATCAACCTTGCAAAACTGATAAATATTCATGCGAAGGCGAAATAAAGACATGAGCTAATAATACCCACATACCTATTTACATACGTCCTATTCGATTTGCCTGAAATTTGGTATATAAATTTGCCTATTTTAGTATTTACGATGCTTTTTCCGGGAAGTAGACCAGAGACGTACTGGGATTAGGACTAGGACTGGGACTGAAACTGAGACTGAGACTCGGAATGGGACTGGAATAAAATACATACCACCCTCTGGGACTGGCAATAAGATATGAAGAATAATGAGAAAAACTTGAGAGAAGAGGAAAGAGAGAAGGAGAAGGAGACTGAGAAAGAGATAGAATAAGACGAAGATGGAGATAGATGAGGCAAAAAATACGGAGGCAGGAATGAATACAAAGATTAGGAAAAAGTGTAGAAGGGCGAGGGCAGAGTTAGACGGATAAAGCTTATTAAAATGTATGCAGATAGACCAAATTTAGGGCAGAACAACCTCTGCCGGGTCTGCTCGTTGGTTAATAAAATTAACTAAAAAGTAAAAAATAAATTGACTGTAAAGAAATAAAACACTTTATAAATTCATTGCGACCTTTAACGATAACTAGGCTTCTTCTTCTGCGACAAAAAAATTCCATATTTTAATAATTATATATTTTTAACATTAAAACTTTACATCTAAATTATTAAATCTTACAGTTTATATCACAGTCCTAATTGTTCTAATAAAAAGCGTGTTAATTTTGATGGTATAATTAAGAACATTTAGGACCTCCTTTTCTTGCTATCACAATGTAACACGCTCGCAATATCATTGATACCGCAGGAAGAGCAGGAGCACGCAAGACACATGTGCAGGGAAATCATAAAAAGGAGGTGAAAGCACAGGAAGGCCAAAATCTAATACAGAGGAGAAAACAATAAATAATCTACGGCATAAACTAAGGAAAAAACAATATTTTCACAACGAAAGCGGACAAAGGAAAACACCACTGTGCAAATCGAAAAAGAGAAATATATATCCAAACCCGAAGATCTGATAGAGGAAATGAAGTGTCGTAGAATGAGAGAGGATCCCACAGATGAATACCAAAAACAAATCAAAGTTGCTATGAAAAATGCGACAAATATAGTAGATTCTAACATGGCACATAGATTGGTCTAAATGAACCCTTCGGCTCCTCCACTGATTGCGCTACCAAAAATCCACAAACCGGACACGCCAATGAGGCCCATCATTAATTTTAAATCGGCACCATGTTACAAACTGTCCAAATATTTAAAAACGATATTGAAAGATACTCTGGAGCTAAGGAACGAATATGCAATAGCAAACACAACAGAACTAATACAGAGACTTGAGACCGCAGAGCTAACAAAGAACAGCAAATTGGTATCTTTTGACATGAAAGATTTATACCCATCAATACCACTATCGGAGACTTTGGACATAGTTAGCTCAACAATAATTCATAATACAAAAAACAAAGTGAAAAGTATGCAAATCACAAATACGCTAAGAACGACTTTACGTCAAAACTATTTTCAATTCAACAATAAAATGTATAGACGAACAAACGGTTTTGGAATGGGAAACCCCACATCAGCAATTCTTATGGAAGTGTTCATGCAAAATCTGGAAGAAAAGTACATACAGGAGCTGAAGTCCAAATTAGGCGTGTCATTTTATGCTAGATACGTGGATGACATAATATGCGTTTTAACTACTAATAACGAAGAGCTTGTACTGGAGTACCTCAACAAGCAGCACGGAAATATAAAATTTACAATAGAAACCGAAAAAGACGGAGGAATCAACTATCTAGACCTCACGATAAATATTGATAAAGAAGCCAAAAGATTTAACTATGACATATATAGAAAGCCAACGGCCACCGACACAATAATACATAATACCTCAAATCACCCCCAACAGCATAAAAATGCAGCATTAAGGCACTTGGTACATAGACTTGAAAGAACACCTCTTACACAAGAGGCATATAAGAGAGAACTTGAGGTCATATATAATATCGCTGCAAACAACGGATATAAAAAAGCACTAGTAGATAATCTCAGAAGGACAAATGGAGAACCAAAAGAAATAATGAAAAGGAAAATAATAGCTGGACGACTATGACATATACTGGAAAAGCAACATATAAATTGGCAAACTTCTTTAAAAAATACAACATTAACACAGCATTCAAAACATCGAACAATCTAGGACGAAAACTAAGAACTAGCACTAACTCAGAGGATCCGTTTAGCAGCCACGGCGTATACAAGCTTACCTGCGGATGCCAGCATAGTTACATAGGACAAACAGGACGGCAAATAAGAACGAGGTTCAGAGAACATATTAGAGATTACAACAAAAAAATACGGAATCCAAACATTATACCCGAGTCTAACTTCGCGAATCACATGGTCGAGAATGAATGTTCCCCAGCAAACATCAATAAAACAGTTAGGGTTCTTCACATACAAGCAAAAGGCCGACGTCTCAACGTACTCGAAAACATGGAAATCTACAAACAGAAAACATTCGACGGTAGAATAATAAACGAACAGATAAACACAATTTCTGACACAATATTCGAGCCTTTAAAACTTGTTTACAAGAAACAAAGTAATCACACAGGTACAACAGACAAACACACAACAACAAATAAACACAAAACAATTAACACACCAAAACAACAAACCCAACAAAGAAGGTCAAACGACTAAAATTACGGATTTTTACCTACCCCAGTCAGCCACACAAATCGATTAGTAAAACCACCCTCGGTTCTGAATGAACACACAGCACATACACATAACTAAATATACACAAGCATCAATTTTGACAATACCTGCTCATGTACCTACGAACTATAAATACAGGACAAACGACAACAACAGATCAGAACGAAAATCGACACTGATGATGGCACAACGCCGAAACCGGTTTGTCTCAAAACCAAATTTGACAAGGGATGACGGAAAATCGTTCCAATATACATCAGATCTTTCGCGTTCAAAGCTAACGCGGTGTCAGGATGAAAAAAACTCCCAACTAAATTGCTGATACGAATCGCTACGTTTAAATAACCCTACTGAGTATGAGTACACGATTTTTATATCATGATCCGAATATATTGGGGGATATTCATAATCGAAATAAAATGTGACTAAGTTAGTTGAAGCATTTTTGACAGAGAGCACATATAAAATTGAGTCAAACAGTGTTAACTAACTTAAAATCATATTTTATTGTGACTTTGCCTATGTCGCGTTCAGTTTACAACTACTCATTGCAGATCTCTGCTCTGTTTTAAAATAAAATTCCAACTTTCGCTTAGCTAAAATTCCATCGCCAAAAATCTGTAAAACAAAATCAAGTGCGCAGAAAAGTATGCAAGATTTAGCGATAACAGCCTAACTTCGACGTTCGTTGTATACACAAACAAAGCGAAGTTACCTGCATTCTTGAGGGACTTAGGCTTTTATGCCAGGTGAGCACAAATCTTTACCGATAACTCTGTTATCAATATTTATCAGATTCTCGCAAAGTAATGTTGCATTGTCATCGGAGTTATACATGCGTGCAAAATTTCTGCTCAATCGGACACCGGGAAGTGTATCAAATTTAACTTGCAAGATTTGATTACAAACAACAGCCAAGTGAAACTAAATAAAAGCTTATAATAATGCTCAAAATCTGTATATTGATTTCCCCAACAGTTGTGTTGCTTCACGTATCTTTTGCACTATACCTACAGTGACAGAACGTTCCTTCAGCGTACTTTCAAGCATCAAAAACTTTCATAGATCGTGTTCATCTCAAGAGCGAGTTTCAGGACTTGCCACGCTTTGTGTTGAATCCGTTTTGGCAAGACAGTTAAATTTTGATATTATTATAAAAAAATTTGCAGCGAAAACACCAAGAAAAACCACTCTTTGATATCCGAACCTTTTATATTGAATAATTAAAATTTATAATCATCATTAAATTTATCAGAGATGTATTAAAATGTTACCAAATAACTATAAAAGATTATTTGAAACAATATGTGGCTGTTAAAATTCTACGTTGCAATAAAATAGTATAAATAGTATAAACAGTAAATATTCTGTGTTAATTTTATTTTCAGCTCTTAGTCCAAAAATCATTTAGTTGATGTGGCAAACATTTTTTTTGATGTAATCAATCCATAATGATTCATGAATGAGACGTCATTAACTCAAATTAATCAAATGTATTAGTGGATTTTTTATAGGGGGCCCGTTATTTGTTTAGTCCCGGGCCCGGATTTTCTCTCTACGGCCCTGCCTAGGACTTAAGCCACTTCCTGCTTCAAGATCTGACAGCTGTATCACTCCTAATAGCTGGAGTCTTAGCCTGCCAAGCGCACAGAATGTGCTCGATCGTTTCCTCCTCCAGCCCGCACTTCCTACATCTGCTATCACTGACCAAGCCTAATTTATAGGCATGTGACGCTAGAAGGCAGTGTCCAGTCAGAATACCCGTCATGAGTCTACAGTCCTCTCTTTTAATGATAGAAGCAACTTTTGTTAGTCTAAGGTTGTAAGACCTACACATAATCTTCGACACTTTACAGCCCCGCGCTTGAACCCCCGCCTTTCCTGCTTGGTCGATCATGTGCACCTCTCGCCTTCGCTTAATCTCGCCCAGTCTAATTGGGACGTCTACGGAGCAAGCTTCAAGGAACGCGCCCTTCTTAGCTAGTTCGTCCGCTTTTTCATTCCCATCTATTCCCCATATGCCCTGGGAACCAATATAGATGTATGCTTCTCCCTGTCCCGATTCTCTCCAGGGACTGCTTACACTTTAACACACATTTAGATGCTGTTCATCCGCTTATTCATTCCCATCTATTCCCATATGCCCTGGGACCCAATATAGATGTATGCTTTCTCACTGTCCCGATTCTCTCAAGGGACTGCTTACACTCTAACACACATTTAGATGCTGTGCTATGCGACATAATTTCCTTAATTGCTGCTTGACTGTCAATATAAAAGTTAACACGGTTGCAGCTTAAGCTATTCAATGGTTTCTACTGCTTTGGTTACGGCTACTATTTCCACTTGGAAAACGCCACAGTAATCCTCAGCCTGTAGGATGTGTTTATTTCCGGATCAGCACAGTATACCACACACCCTACTCCTGCCACTACTTTGGAACCATCTGTGTACACATGTATCGCCTCGTCCGCCATTTGAGCACCCTTGCGCCAACCGTCCACCTCTATTGTGCCTTAAGATCGCCTCGAAGCGCAGATAGGGATCAGGTAGTCTGTTCGTCTTGTGATTGATGACGCTATACTACTATAGCAGTATGGTCGGCGCTCAAGCTGCCCCTAGGCACCGAGCCTAGTTGCAGTTGTTAACGCTATGTTCTTTGCTACCAGGTCTACAGGTGGAATGTGCAGAATGGCATACAATGCAGCCGTCGGGCTTGTTTTCATGGCGCCGTAGTGGTAAGCATTGATAGTCTGCTTACCCCCTCTAATTTTTTGAGTAGGTTGTTTTTGTGTGGCCTTCCACCAAACAAGAACTCCATAGTATAGAACAGGGCTTACAATCGCCGTAAAAACCCAATGAGAAAGAGAGGGCGATAAGCCCCTCGTACATCCCAGCATTCTTTTACATGCGTAAAGTGCCGTTGAAGCCTTCTTTACCCTCTCCTCCACGTTGAGCTTCCATGACAGCTTACTGTCTAGGATGATTCCTAGATATTGTGTGCAAGGTTTCACCTGAAGGGTCACCTCTTCTAACTTAGGCCTGATCCAATTTGGGACCTTATACCTCTTTGTAAGCAAGACCATATCCATCTTCTCCGCTTTGACTTTCAGCCCGACATTTGATGCCCAGGTATGAATATCGCGAAGCGCCCGATCCATCAAAGAGCTAATCGTTAGAAGGCACTTTCCACTTATGACAATTGCAACGTCATCTGCGTAAGCCGTAAGTTTACGGGCCCCTCATCGAATCGCCTGAGCAGTTGGTTGATGACCAGCGTCCACAGAAGAGGCGATAGCACCCCACCCTGCGGCGTGCCCTTGTCCACTGATTTCGTGGCCTCGTACAATCCCCATTGTGGTGTAATCTTCCTGCAATTTAACATGCAGCCGATCCATCTCGTTAAGGCTGGATGTACTTTAATGTAATTAAGACCATCCATAATCGCCCATTTATAAACATTATTGAAAGCCCCGGCAATGTCTAAGAAGACTCCTAGAGCATATTCCTTATATTCCAGGGCTTTCTCTATGCTTATTACCACCCCACGCAATACAGTGTCTACCGACTTGCCTTTGGTGTACGCATGTTGTGTTGTGGAGAGCAGCTTTTCGACCCACGTTGGACTTTATGTACACATCTAGCAGCCTCTCAAAGGTTTTGAGCAGAAATGATGTTAAGCTAATGGGTCTATAATCTTTGGGATACACGTGACCGATCTGCCCCGCCTTTTGGTAGGAAAGCTACACGAGCAGTTCTCCAAGAGTGCGGTACATGATTCAGTCTTATGCACCCATCGAATATTATTTTAAGCCATTCCACGACCGCGCTACTTGAAACTTGTAGCATGGCCTGGAATATACCATCTGGGCCCGACGATGTAAACTTAGAAAACGTCTTCACTGCCCATTCGATCTTGGTATCGCTCACCAAGCCCGGCACTACCCGCTCCGTAATCGAAGTGTGAGTGCTGTCTGCTGGCTCTTCTAAACTATCTCCCGATGGGAAATGTGTATCGAGAAGCACCTCAAGGGATTCCTCACTATTACGTGACCATTCCACGTTCTCTTTCTTTATTAGTCCCTGGACTATATTTCCCCTTGCTAGGACTTTTCTCAACCGTGCTGTTTCGCTGGAGCACTCTATGTCCGTACAGAAACTTTTCCATGAGATTCTCTTCGCCCTGGAAATTTCACGCTTGTAGATCCTCAGTAGATACCCTGTACTCGTCCCGACACGCTTCGCTTTCCCGGTCTTTGCTAGCTTTAAACATTTCTTTTACCAGTCTTCTTAGAAGACTCAGCTCATTGCTCCACCATGGCGGCTTTGCTTTTCCTCTCAATCTTCTTAGAGAGCAAGCTTTGTTATACGCAGTCATAAGCGTCCTTGTTAGGATTCATTAGAATCTTCCAGTTCTCCCACATTGGCAACCTCTTTGGGTTGTCCCAGTTTTATTTCTACCTGTTTCTGGAATTTAGTTCAGTTCGTTGACCTAGGGTTTCTATCCCCTTCTCTACCCTCCTTAGGGGGATGCTGAAGCTGATATACGCATGGTCGGAGAAGAATGGTCTATCAAGAACCATCCAATCATACCTTGATATATCAGGTTCGGAGCTCAATGTAATATCCAAACATTGCTGGATGTTGGACCAATGTATGTAGGGACATTTCCCCTGTTGGCTATCTGCAAATTGGTTTGCAGGATGTAACAAAATAGACATTCGCCTCTCTCGTTCGTATCTGCTCCTCCCCACGCGGCCATTTGCATCGCGCGCATATGACCAACCGCCCTTTGCGCCCTTCGTCCTGTACTAGTCTCTTGCACTCCATCGTGGAACCTCCGCAGCATGGGCCATGTAGCGGGATGCCAGGATAAAGGCTTGCTTATTCCTTTGTTCAACGGCAACCACTACGAGGTCCTTCAGTAGTGTAATTAGGCAGCATATATGAATGCAGCTGTTTCCTTACCATTACTACAGTTCGCACCCGTCCTTCCGTTTTCGCGTAGTAAACGCCAAAAGCGCGCGCGCTAAGTCCAGAAACCTTTCCTTCCGATGAGAGCCACGACTCCTGGATCAGCGCCACGTCAAACGAACCCTCCTCAAGGGTTAGGAGGAGTTCGATCGACGCCACTTTACTGTGTTGGAGGTTTATCTGTAGGACTCGCAGCACCATTGGGCTGTTTGTCCCCCTACAGCACCTTCGTCGTGACGTCGTCGTCCTCCCCTTGCCCTTTTGGTTTATAGTATTCTAGACCACCTTCAGCCTCTCGTAACTGTTGCGCCGGGTATACCTCTGTGCGACTCGCAGCACCATGGCTGTTCGTCCTCTTCAAACACCTTCGTGGTGACGTCGGCTACCTCCACCTTTCTTTTATACTCAGTTGAGCAGAGCTCACAGAGTATATTAAGTTTGATTGGATAACGGTTGGTTGTACAGGTATAAAGGAATCGAGATAGATATAGACTTCCATATATCAAAATAATCAGGATCGAAAAAAATTTGATTGAGCCATGTCCGTCCGTCCGTCCGTCCGTCCGTTAACACGATAACTTGAGTAAATTTTGAGGTATCTTGATGAAATTTGGTATGTAGGTGCCTGAGCACTCATCTCAGATCGCTATTTAAAACGAACGATATCGGACTATAACCACGCCCACTTTTTCGATATCGAAAATTTCGAAAAACCGAAAAGTGCAATAATTCATTACCAAAGACATATAAAGCGATGAAACTTGGTAGGTGATTTGAACTTATGACGCAGAATAGAAAATTAGTAAAATTTTGGACAATGGGCGTGGCACCGCCCACTTTTAAAAGAATGTAATTTAAAACTTTTGCAAGCTGTAATTTGGCAGTCGTTGAAGATATCATGATGAAATTTGGCAGGAACGTTACTCCTATTAGTATATGTACGCTTAATAGAAATTAGCAAAATCGGAGAAGGACCACGCTCACTTTTAAAAAAATTTTTTTTAAAGTAAAATTTTAACAAACAATTTAATATCTTTACAGTATATAAGTAAATTATGTCAACATTCAACTCCAGTAATGATATGGTGCAACAAAATACAAAAATAAAAGAAAATTTCAAAATGGGGGTGGATCCGCCCTTTTTAATTTAATTTGTCTAGGATACTTTTAACGCCAAAAGTCGAACAAAAATTAACCAATCCTTTTGAAATTTGGTAGGGGCATAGATTTTATGACGTTAACTGTTTTCTGTGAAAATGGGCGAAATCGGTTGATGCCACGCCCAGTTTTTATACACAGTCGACCGTCTGTCCTTCCGCATGGCCGTTAAAAGATAACTTGAGCAAAAATCGACATATCTTTACTGAACTTAGTTGACGTACTTATCTGAACTCACTTTATCTTGGTATGAAAAATGAACGACATCCAACTATGACCACGCCCACTTTTTCGATATCGAAAATTACGAAAAATGAAAAAAATGCCATAATTCTATACCAAATACGAAAAATGGGATGAAACATGGTAAGGTAATTGGATTGGTTTATTGACGCGAAATATAACTTTAGAAAAAACTTTGTAAAATGGTTGTGATACCTACCCTATTAAGTAGAAGAAAATGAAAAAGATCTGTAGGGCGAAATAAAAAACCCTTGAAATCTTGGCAGGTATAACATATGGCAGGTATAACACATTCTAGAGTCACCCCTGGTCCACCTTTATGGCGATAGAACTAAGCCCCACGCCCTTTTAAAATACTCATTAACACCTTTCATTTGATACCCGTATTACACAAACGCATTCTAGAATCACCCCTGGTCCACCTTTATGGCGATATCTCGAAACGGCGACCACCTATACAACTACCACCACTCCCTTTTGAAACCCTCATTAATACCTTTAATTTGATATCCATATCGTACAAACAAATTCTAGGGTCATACCTGGTCCACCCTTATGGCGATATCTCGAAACGGCGTCCACATATGGAACTAAGGATCACTCCCTTTTAAAATACTCATTAACACCTTTCTTTTGATGCCCATAGTTTACAAACAAATTCTAGGGTCCCCCTGGTCCACCTTTATGGCGATATCTCGAAACGGCGTCCACCTATGGAACTAAGGATTACTCCCTTTTAAAATACTCATTAACACCTTTCATTTGATACCCATAATGTACAAACGCATTCTAGAGTCACCCCTGGTCAACCTTTATGGTGATATCTCGAAAAGACGCCACCTATACAACTACCACCACTCCCTTTTAAAACCCTCATTAATACCTTTAATTTGATACCCGTATCCTACAAACAAATTCTAGAGTCAACCCTGATCCACCTTTATGGCTATATCCCTAAATGGCGTCCACCTATAGAACTATGGCCCACTTCCTCATAAATACTCTTTAATGCCCTTCATTTGATACACATATCATACAAACACATTCCAGGGTTTCCCTCGGTTCATTTTCCTACATGGCTATTTTCCCTTATGTTGTCACCATAGCTCTCAACTGAGTATGTAATGTTCGGTTACACCCGAACTTAACCTTCCTTACTTGTTTTTCTTAGGCCTTTGATGTCCTTTTCGACTTCGGTGTAAGTGTAAACCCCTCTAATTTGTTCTTCTGGCAAGGATCGAGATATTCACAAAAATCGTATTTGTGGTCTGATTTGGCTCATATTTAGAACACATAATACATACAAGAATAGAAAACGACCTATGAAAAAAGTCGCCGCTAGGTGGCGCAAGGATCGAGATATTCACAAAAATCGTATTTGTGGTCCGTTTGTGGCTCATATTTGGAATACATAATACATACAAGAATGGAAAGCGACTTATGAAAAAAAAACGCCGCTAGATGGCGCAAGGATCGATATATTCACAAAAATCGTATTTGTGGTCCGATTTGGCTCATATTTGGAACACATAATACATACGAGAATAGAAAGCGGCCTATGAAAAAAAAAGCGCCGCTAGGTGGCGCAAGGATCGAGATATTCAAAAAAGTCGTATTTGTGGTCTGATTTGGTCCATATTTGGAACACATAATACATACATGAATGGAAAGCGACCTATGATGTCCGATTTGGCTCATATTTGGAACAAATATTACATACAGTCCGATAGAAATGACATCAAAATATCTTGGAGTTGGAGGAGGGACAAGCATACACGGCGCAGAGTCGAGTAAAGTCTATGTGTTGAGGAATTAGATTGTAACAAATTGTCAGGAAAGTCCTTGCAGTAATGAGTCAATGAACTAAATAGATTGAGAAATAATAGGCAATTAAATAAAGACTAACAACTTAAAAATAAAATAATTTAAAAAAATATTTTAAGTTGAACGGTTTTATTGAAAACAATACATGAAGTAATAATAATACTAAAAGCTAGAAAAATAATTAGGTAGGTCCTATGTACTAGTCATCACACTCCTCATCAACCTAGGGCGTTGATCAGACAACTAAATAAAAGCGTTGGACGAGTAAATTTCTATTGATAGTCATATATAAGACCAACTGAACCCTAATCACATTTTTAGAAATTTCACGCGTCCAACGCTTTTATTTAATTGTCTGATCAATGCCCTAGATTGACGAGGAGTGTGATGACTAGTACCTACGACCTACCTAATTATTTTCTAGCTTTTAGTATTATTATTACTTCATGTAAGTATTGTTTTCAATAAAACCGTTTAACTTCAAAATTTTTTTAAATTATTTTATTTAAACTATATTTATGTTATTTTAATTTTATCAAATTTGGCAAAAATGTAAACAAATACTGAGCAGCTTATTGCTGTTCAGTCTACTATCCAAAATGGGACAGTTTTTATTCGATCAAGTTACACAATACAAAAACAAAACACAGTCAACTCGATCGATAAATGACTATTCTACTGCTAATCGACACTCGCAATATGGGCGAGGGTTTTCGTAACGTAAGGATCTTTTGACCACCTTTTCAGAAATTCTAAAACACCTTTAGCTTTATTGATAGTAGCATTTATAAAAGAGTTTGACCTAAGCTTGAAGTTCATTGTAACTCCAAAATCGACAAAACATTTACACTTTCAAGGTTTTGGTTGTTAATTGTGTAAGAAGCTGGCTGTAAATTCGCGAAAAATTCATAAATTTCCATTTTTAAAAATTAAGCGGTATGTGGTTCACATTGCACCAAGTAGCTAAACAATTTAAATCCGCCTGAAGTAAAGAACGTTCTTTAATCGACGCGTAAGTCTTAAAAAGATTTTACATCATCAGCTTACATCAAGATTTCATGCTCAAGATTGTGTTAAACGCATCTATATGAAAAACTACTTATGTATGTGACGGGTCTTTAAATCTGTCCTCTGCTTAGCAGGACTTGGACGCATATAATTTCGATCGGTAACTGATAAAAAAAACCTCACCGGTTCTGTTTACGTGGTCACTTCTTAATACTGATACTCGTCGCTAAAAATTTCGGAATAAAAAACATGTGGTTTCAATTAAGCTTCTGTAAATGCAATAATTACAGTGAAAAGATAAATCGGTTACCTTAGAGTTTACACCTCTAACGTTCTGTTAATATATACTTAAGGCATATTTTAAATAAATCGCGAACAAAAGCCACGGACGGCCAGTACGAAATCTTTTGAATAAACATAATTCTAAACGAAGAAAGCTTTATTTCATAAGGAAACCTGAATTTTCTTTTCGTCATGCCGTCAGTTTTAATTTTTAATGCGATGATGTCATCACCCGAGGTGTCTTATAAAATCTAGATACAACAAGTAAGGAAGGTTAAGTTCGGGTGTAACCGATCATTACATACTCAGTTGAGAGCTATGGTGACAACATAAGGGAAAATAACCATGTAGGAAAATGAACCGAGGGAAACCCTGGAATGTGTTTGTATGACATGTGTATCAAATGAAAGGCATTAAAGAGTATTTTATGAGGGAGTGCGCCATAGTTCTATAGGTGGACGCCATTTAGGGATATAGCCATAAAGGTGGATCAGGGTTGACCCTAGAATGCGTTTGTACGATATGGGTATCAAATGAAAGGTATTAATGAGTATTTTAAAAGGGCGTGGACCTAAGTTCTATAGATGGACGCCTTTTCGAGATATCGCCGTAAAGATGGACCAGGGGTGACTCTAGAATGCGTTTGCACAATATGGGCATCAAACGAAAGGTGTTAATGAGTATTTTAAAAGGGAGTGGGCCTTAGTTCTATAGGTGGACGCCGTTTCGAGATATCGTCATAAAGGTGGACCAGGGGTGACTCTAGAATGCGTTTGTACGATATGGGTATAAATAAAAGGTGTTAATGAGTATTTTAAAAGGGAGTAATCCTTAGTTCCATAGGTGGACGCCGTTTCGAGATATCGCCATAAAGGTGGACCAGGGGTGACCCTAGAATTTGTTTGTACAATATGGGCATCAAACGAATGGTGTTAATGAGTATTTTAAAAGGGAGTGGGCCTTAGTTTTATAGGTGGTCGCCTTTTCGAAATATCGCCATAAATGTGGACCAGGGGTGACTCTAGAATGCGTTTGCACAATATGGGCATCAAACGAAAGGTGTTAATGAGTATTTTAAAAGGGAGTGGGCCTTAGTTCTATAGGTGGACGCCGTTTCGAGATATCGTCATAAAGGTGGACCAGGGGTGACTCTAGAATGCGTTTGTACGATATGGGTATAAAATAAAAGGTGTTAATGAGTATTTTAAAAGGGAGTAATCCTTAGTTCCATAGGTGGACGCCGTTTCGAGATATCGCCATAAAGGTGGACCAGGGGTGACCCTAGAATTTGTTTGTACAATATGGGCATCAAACGAATGGTGTTAATGAGTATTTTAAAAGGGAGTGGGCCTTAGTTTTATAGGTGGTCGCCTTTTCGAAATATCGCCATAAATGTGGACCAGGGGTGACTCTAGAATGCGTTTGTACGATATGGATATCAAATTAAAGGTATTAATGAGTATTTAAAAGGGAGTACTCCTTAGTACCATAGGTGGACGCCGTTTCGAGATATCGCCATAAAGGTGGACCAGGGGTGACCCTAGAATTTGTTTGTACAATATGGGTATCAAAGAAAGGTGTTAATGAGTATTTTAAAAGGGAGTAGTCCTTAGTTCTATAGGTGGACACCTTTTCGGAATATCGCCACAAAGGTGGACCAGGGGTGACTCTAGAATGTGTTTGTACGATATGGGTATCAAATTAAAGGTATTAATGAGGGTTTTAAAAGGGAGTGGTGGTTGTTGTATAGGTGGTCGCATTTTCGAGATATCGCCATAAAGGTGGACCAGGGGTGACCCTAGAATTTGTTTGTACAATATGGGCATCAAAAGAAAGGTGATAATGAGTATTTTAAAAGGGAGTATTCCTTAGTTCCATAGGTGGACGCCGTTTCGAGATATCGCCATAAAGGTGGAGCAGGGGTGACCCTAGAATTTGTTTGTACAATATGGGTATCAAAAGAAAGGTGTTAATGAGTATTTTAAAAGGATGTGGGGCTTAGTTCTATAGGTGGACGCCTTTTCGAGATATCGCCATAAAGGTGGACCAGGGGTGACTCTAGAATGAGTTTGTACGATATGGGTATCAAATTAAAGGTATTAATGAGAGTTTTAAAAGGGAGTGGTGGTAGTTGTATATGTGATGGCGTTTTCCAGATATCGACCAAAATGTGGACTAAGGTGACCCAGAACATTATCGGTTGGATACCGCTAATTTATTTATATATGTAATACCTGGCAAGATTTTAAGGGTGTTTTATTTCGCCCTGCAGAACTTTTTCATTTTCTTCTACTTAATATGGTAGGTGTCACAACCATTTTATAAAGTTTTTTCTAAAGTTATATTTCGCGTCAATAAAACAATCCAATTACCTTACCATGTTTCATCCCTTTTTTCGTATTTGGTATAGAATTATGGCATTTTTTTCATTTTTCGCAATTTTCGATATCGAAAAAGTTGGCGTGGTCATAGTCGGATTTCGTTCATTTTTCTTCCCAAGGTAAAGTGGGTTCAGATAAGTACGTGAACTGAGTTTAGTAAAGATATATCGATTTTTGCTCAAGTTATCGTGTTAACGGCCATGCGGAAGGACAGACGGACGACTGTGTATAAAAACTGGGCGTGGCATCAACCGATTTCGCCCATTTTCACAGAAAACAGTTAACGCCATAAAATCTATGCCCCTACCAAATTTCAAAAGGATTGGTTAATTTTTGTTCGATTTATGGCATTAAAAGTATCCTAGACAAATTAAATGAAAAAGGGCGGAGCCACGCCCATTTTTAAATTTTCTTTTATTTTTGTATTTTGTTGCACCATATCATTACTGGAGTTGAATCTTGACATAATTTACTTATATACTGTAAAGATATTAAATTTTTTGTTAAAATTTTACTTTAAAAAAATTTTTTTTTAAAGTGGGCGTGGTCCTTCTCCGATTTTGCTAATTTTTATTAAGCGTACATGCAGTAATAAGAGTAACGTTCCTGCCAAATTTCATCATGATATCTTCAACGACTGCCAAATTACAGCTTGCAAAATTTTAAATTACCTTCTTTAAAAAGTGGGCGGTGCCACGCCCATTGTGCAAAATTTTACTAATTTTATATTTTGCGTCATAAGTTCAACTCATCTACCAAGTTTCGTCCCTTTATCGGTCTTTTGTAATGAATTATCGCACTTTTTCGGTTTTTCGAAATTTTCGATATCGAAAAAGTGGGCGTGGTTATAGTCCGATATCGTTCATTTTAAATAGCGATCTGAGATGAGTGCTCAGGAACCTACATACCAAATTTCATCAAGATACCTCAAAATTTACTCAAGTTATCGTGTTAACGGACGGACGGACGGACGGACGGACGAACGGACATGGCTCAATCAAATTTTTTTTCGATCCTGATTATTTTGATATATGGAAGTCTATATCTATCTCGATTCCTTTATATATGTACAACCAACCGTTATCCAATCAAACTTAATATACTCTGTGAGCTCTGCTCAACTGAGTATAAAAAGAGATGTTTGAGGGACTACAACAGCATCTTAACCGATGTTTCTTTTATAAGACATACAGTTTGTGGCTTAGGGTTCGTTGTTTTCGTGGCCTTCGAATTTGAAGGCACTTGGGGATTTGGTGAAGCTTAGTTTATCAACTTTTAACACTTGGGTAGGTTCATCATTTTGATAGGGCTTCCTCCTCAAACATTATGTGGGTTTTTATTGTCCTTATAACGTATTAAATAGAGATGAAGATTCACTTTTACTGATATAAACATGCAGCTCCAACTCATACCAGAAATACTGAAGTCGTATGCATACATTTCCAACTGGGTAGTTACATACGTATAAGTATTTCACAATTATCTACTTACCCTGTTCCTCAACAAGAAACCACTCGTTTTCGTTCAAATCAAATTCATCGCCAGATGCTTCGCACTTTCCGTGTTCTAAAACCCTCACATGCTTTTTCTTGTTTTGATTTTTCCTTTTGTTGCCTTTACCCTTTCTAAGTTCCTGTAGAGTTTCTATGTTGCTACTTGCAGCTTCTGGTGAAACTTTCCGCGTTCAATATTGCTATCTTTGAAATCTTTATCACAACGTGCTCCCGACTGTATATCGTTGGGTAAATATTCGCCTGGCTTTTTTTCTATTTCAATGTAATTTTTTGATTCATTACTCGTATTTGATCCAAAAAGAAACGATGCAAGGCTGCTAAACATTATATTTCTATATAGTCACGAAAAACTCAACAGTCTATAGCCAATTTCATTAAAGACAACGATGTTAGGTGACCAATATTTCTCCAATTGAGCTGATATTACAAGTTATTGATAGTCGTCTTTTTGTGAGAGGGTAACTTATTAGCTTTTTTTCTATTTGAGATCGTCTCCTTTTAAAGTTGAAATATTTGCTCCTATATTTTTCAGTCTTTCCAAATTGTTTCTTGTAAAGAGCAACTTCCTCTTCTTCTGATAGTCCTGAAATAAATAAGAAAGATTAATCTTAGTGTAAATTAATTTAATTTCAATTTATGTGCAATTTATATGAGAGAGAATTTCTTAGATGATCTGGTTAGTTTGTAACGAGTTAAATGTCGCTCATGTAAAGTGCACTGAAAACCTATCAATAGCATGAACTTTGGCGACCTTTAAAGGAAAATCTATACTTTTTTTACAATTTTGTGTACAGAAACTAAAAATCTAGACTCATTTTTAAGAAGAGCATGCTTTTAGTCTATTTTTAATAATAACAAATGAAAAAAAAATTATTTTGTTTTTTTAACTTTTTTCAACGATTACCTATTATTGAAAATTTTTATCAATATCCGATTTTTCTCAAATCGGTTAAAAATTGGCCTTTCAAGCTTTTTTGTTTGATTACTCTTACTGAGAAATTTCATTTTGAAACACTTTCATCAAATTTATCCCAAACTTAAACTTATCTACCTAGATTCTCGAACGGAAACCAAGTCAACAATCTGAAACCTTGAAGTTATGCATACTATTGGATGGCCCAATTCAATACCTACCAAGCTGTAAACTCTATTAAATATTGCCTTTTTTAAGTTGACCCCTGTTTTGATCTAAGTTTGCGATAAATGTAGTATAAAAATGTTTTAGATCCAAGTTAGTTAGTCGTGAGTCGATGAACAACTGTTACATAAGTTTATTAAACTGTGATCAATTTGTATTAATTTAAAAAAGATGTTATTTATATTTTAGTAGCCTTTTCCTCCTCCGTTGTGTTTTACGTGTCCTAAGCAGCGTTTCCATTTTTAGCTTTTTTCAAGCTATTTTTAGCTTTTTTTTCTCCATTTAGCTTGAAAATTTGTGATTTAGCGTCAAGCTTTTTTCTGGAATTTTGTTAGCTCTTTTTAGATTTTTCAAAATTTTAGAAAATGTAGACGAACAATTTGGTGTAGATTGAATTTTAAGAACCGTGAATGAATTTGGGCATTTGAGGTGCTTAAAAACAAATAATGCTAGCATTATGGTAGGCAGAATTCGAGGAATAGTAATTTTATTACAGCATTTAACTGGTTTTCTAAGTTCGCAAGTAAACAAAGAGCTATACAATGATATTTTGCCATTAGCTGCATCTACACGAATGGGATAACATTTTTCTAAAAGTGCAAATTTAGAAAAATGTTCATAATGAAACAAATAAGTTTGTGTATGTTTAATGGTGTAATCAATTTTACTTAAGTTTTTTTAAGAATTAATGAGCTTAACACCGGTAAATAATAATTTTTAATGAATTGTGTTAAGCTCATTAACTCTTAAAAAATCTTAAGAAAAAGTCAGAGTTCTGAGTGGCTTTTCAATATTTCTGGAGTTCCTGAAAATGACAAACCCACAAAGAAGGTCAGTTAGCCACACAAATCGATCAGTATAAACCACCTTTGGTTCTGAATGAACACACAGCACATACACATAAATATACACAAGCATCAATTTTCACAATATCTTCTCATGTACCTATGTAAACTGTCGTTTAACAACGGATCAGAACGAAAATCGACACTGATGATGACACAACGCCGAAACCGGTTTGTTTCGAAACTAAATTTGAAAAGGGATGACGGAAAATCGATCTAATATACATCAACTCCAGAACTATTGAAAATGATTTGTTTTTTTCAAATTGTTTTTAAATTTTTGACTTTTGGTCCAATGGATCCAAAAGATGCAATTCTTATTATTAGATTAAATTGCTAGAACCATTTCAGAACCCTTTTTTATAACACACTTTCACTGAGCTAGAGGAAGTGACGTCAGTTTAGACCTTGACAGAATTTCACAATTGGCACAAAACTCTTTTAAATTAATTGTAAAGAATTAATTCGGGTTGAAAGTCCCAATTTGGCCTGTATTATCGTATGTACATATTTGTATTTAGTATGTATGTATGTATGTATGTACACATATTAAATAGTACAAAGGCGGTATACATACAATATCACTACCAATTGAGGTACCTACATATGTATGTATGTATATACCTATAAAGATGTGCACATATTTATGTATGCATATGGATGTATGTATATTAGGGCGGGTCGATTTAAAAATCGCTCATTGCTCTATGAAAATCGTATTCTAGGGATCAAAATACGAAACTTTGCCGAAGGAACCATACCTCTAAAACGAATTCTGATGTCCCCCCCCCCTTTGGGTCGAACTTTTGGGTAGGGGCAATTTTAATTCTACCTGCTGTGTCTTGTGGTGGCTTAAAAAAACAACACAAGCAATTTTACGATCTGCAATTGTGTCACAGTGATACCTTCATTTTTTAAAACGGTTGAATAAAAAACCCACACAACTATGTTTACGACATGCAAATGCATCACAGTGATGCCTTGGTTTTAAAAGGGGGTTGTAAAAACGCTAATTTCTAATAATTTTTTTTAATTTCTTTTCTATTACTAAGTTAAACTCATTTTTTCATTTACATATGTTCTGACTAAATAAATTTCTAAAGAGAAAAATAAACTCCAAAAAGAAAAAACATAGGCATTTCAAAGTGGGATTTTTCAAAATTTGCCCCTACGACCCAAAGGGGGGGGGGCATCAGAATTCGTTTTAGAGGTATGGTTCCTTCGGCAAAGTTTCTTATTTTGATCCCTAGAATATGAGTTTCACAGAGCAATGGGCGATTTTTTTGCCTCCCCACAAATCGACCCGGCCTAATGTATATATTATATGTATATTTATTTATTTATACTTCGCTATATAGGTAGACGAACTAATAAACAAACACATAAATATGTATGTATGTAAGTATGTATACAGGGGTACATATATTGTAAATACCTACCTACATAAATATACAGGTAGGTACAAAAGTATGTAAATACATACCTACATACATACATAAATACATATTTACAAAGGAACGTAGTATATTTGCTGTCATGTGCATATGTATGTATATGTATTTAAATATATAGGCGCAGTCATAGTCAAAATAAAATACATGGGTTATAAATTTAGTTAAAGCTTTTCGACATAATTTTCTATGAGCTATCTGTCAAAAAAGCTGATACTAAATTTAAAACCTATTTTATTTTGACTATGACTATGCGCCATAACGTTTAAAGACATGCACATATGTATATACGAACGCATGTATGTATCTACATTTTTAAGCCAGGCATTTATCAGAACTTTTTGTTATTCAACACCAACACTTTAAAATATTCTGAAATACATATATTTATTTATATATTTGTTAATTCTTACCTATTGTGGTTTGTTTTTGAAATATGTAATCAAATTCTAACTCTATGCGTCAGATTCCTCGACTTGTTAGATATTTATTTGTTTAGTAAACAATTAGCGCAACGAAAAGTATTGTTACTACAAAGTCGACACAACAAAGCCAACTGAATTTAGCGGCCAGGGCCAAAATTTTGTTTAGTCCCAGGCAAAGTATATAATAGATAAATGCTTACAAAGTCAAAAACATCATCTAACAAATAAAAACGAAAATCATGCACCCCTGTACATACTGATGTACGTTTATGTATACATTTATGTATAATAAATATACATTAGGGTGGTTCTTAAGAGAGTGATACGGACCACTGTGCACAGGCCTATAGACAACTCATCAAAAATAGCTACAAGCAATGCTGAGTCTCATTTGTTCGTGTTCTGTCCTACCACAGTGCATTGACTTTACAACTTTATTGGTAGATCTACCAACTTTTTAGCCCGTTTTCATTTTGTACCACTTCTACCACCAAAGCCCAAAAATCTACAAACATTTGCCTTTCTAAGGAAATTAAGAAACAATTCAATTTCGAAGACGAAAAATTACACTTTTGGAATATTTTGATGCAAAAAATATTCAATCTAGTCAAATGACAACGATTGTTCCCTTACTTAAAGCTTTTCCATTTCACAAGACTTCAGTGGAAATTCTTAACACCGAATGGCGACCGTTAATGTTATATGATAAGAAATGGTTGAAAAGATATTTTCCGACGATATTCCTAAAGGATGGATAAAATTGGGAACTGAAAAGAGTCTACTAGAAGAAAATTTGAGTGAATAAATGTGCTCCTTAGCAATATTAACTCACAGTAGTGCAGCCGCAGAAAGATCGTTCTCTATAATGAATGACATAAAAACCGCCAAGCTTAATGGATTAAAAATTTCAAGCATTTCCTATCAAATATTTATAACACCCATATGGCACTAGATTTTTTTTTGTCTTTTTCTGACAATTTTTTGTTGTTGAAAATTTGGTTTTTATTTTGATTTGTGCACAAATTCAAACAAGAAATAAATTTGTTTATGAAAGAAATGTAGTAGTCATCTACTCTCAAATACTTTCCTGTGCTATTTTCATCAGTTTTTATGAATAATTCCTAAGGAAAATAAAAAATGTTTACGTAAACGATAACATGCCAAAGTCGGTTATTTTGTGGCAGAAAAATACTGGGACATTGGTTAATTTTTGTTGTAATTAGACGTATCGGTAAAGTTTCCTCAGTATTTCAAGCTCAAAATACCGGAAAAAGCAAGTATCATATAGGCATAAGCTATGTATATACATATTAGAGATATATGCCGCCGATAAACGCCGCCGCCGATTTTAGTCGTTTTTCGCACGCCGCCGCCGAATGTCAAAAATATCGGCGCGGCGGCGGCGTCCGGCGCGTTACTGTATTTTATACTCGTTTAATACTGTTTATGCCATTTATTGTTCATGTCGGAAAATTGGTCGGATATGGTCAAAAGTGGTATCAACGGATGCGCATCACTGCCAGTTATAAGAAACTAATTGCGAAAATTAACTCTTTCTAACTGTTCAAAAGTTATTAAAAAAACAGGCGCTTTCGATGTCAGCTTAACACGCACTTTGCATCACCCAATTCACCAAGTTATTAAAACAAAACACTAAAAGAAAAGTTTTATAATAAATTTATATGCTCACTTTGCATATTTTTTTTTCAAAAAAATAATAATTAACAATGAATTCAAATAAAAAGACCCAAGGCGAACATGTTTTCAAATTGTCCTCAAGTTGTAAAAAAAAGCCAATTACCCAAAAAAGGTGCCAATTTTTTTAAAAAAATTTACATTGCGATTGGCTGAAGGAATAAGCGAAATCAGTGATGCAAAATCCTTTAGTAGGTTCTAGGGGCATAAAAACTCCTTTGAAATGATTCTTACCTCATACTTAAGTTGAGGATATATGTACGTATGAGAAGGATTTGAAAAATCACTTGGGCTTACATTTAAACACCTGTTGTTTATTTGCGAAACTATACAATAGCGTCTGAAATGCTAATTTTGATTTTCACACTTCATCCTTCAACACCCAAGTCTCCTGTTTGACATTTCCTAAAGTTGGCGGCCCTATCCAAAACTAGTCCCTTGGAGTGAATCACATTGTTTATAGCCTAGCAACCAAGTTTAAATATAACCTACGCGTTACGGCTCCTTTTACAAATGTGAATACGTAGGCACATATATTTACCAGGTGAGGCTTTGTCCTTCTCAAGAACACTCAAAGTGGTGAAGCAAAAGCTTTCCCAAGACAGTCGAACTAATAGTGTGCTACTACCCTAACGTAGTGGACAGTCGAACTAGTCTGAAAACTGAAGCTACGCGGTCATCCATTCTAAAATATCGTTTTGATTTAACGAAGACTATTGAAATCAATGTTGTGAACACAAACGTCTGCAAACTTTGGTCTACATTTTAAAAATTGTATCCAGGGTCCTTGTAAAATTTTAATTATGTAGATGCGCCGAGGATTATACGATTTTCTCCCATGAGTTACGCAATGACATCCACTTAGACTGCTTATGATTTCGAGGGCGGCATCCTTGGCCGAATAGTCACTCCCTAACGTTTCAAGGTGTTTCTCTGGTGTAGCTCGGGCAGCATAGCGCGACAAAAACATCCGTTAGAAAGTCTTCGGAGCTACACCTAGAGCTTCTAGGAAAGTGACGTCGACGAAGGTACATATGAGTTCGAAGTCGCAGTCCTATAGCTTCTGTGCTGGCATATGGTGTGAGGGTCAGGAAGCGTCGTAGCGACTGGTGGTCGGGATTGCTACTGTTCGCATATCGGGAATTGTAGCTCTTAGTCATCGGGAATTTGTAGCTCGAAAAAACTGGATGCGCCGTGTGCCACGAGAGTCATGAGTATTAATAGACCAATAATAGCAACCGTAAGTCGCCTTTGTGCGTGACCGCCAAGGAGCCACAAATGATTTAAAGAAATTGTGTTCGCGACGATTATTAGTAGTTAACCCCAGGTGAAACTTCGCTTTGCACGACATATACAGACAAAAGTGTAACCATTTTATGTATCTCTATTTCTTTTCAGCAGACACAGCAGTACCATTCCAAAGACCGGGGTTAGGTTCGAAGCCTCCCTGGAGTAAGTGAACGAGGGACAATTCCTCCGCAAAGAGCTACTCCTGAAAATTTTTGAACGATCTGCGAGTTTTTGAGGCAATAACCCCGGATCTTTCCGAAATGGCCTAAACGTTGATTTCCTTAAATACCTACAAATAAAACCTTTCCTAAGTACTATTTTTTAAATAGAAAAATAAGCTTTTTAAAGTAAGAACACCGGCTTACGCCGGCGCGCCGCTCACCCCGCCGTATATAATAGAGCCTACGCCGCCGCCGCCGATAAAGTGATCGGCGTAAACCTCTAATACATATATACAAATTTACAAGAATTTTTTTGTTTTGTTTACATGTTTTTTTTTAAGTGTTATTTCCGTGAAATATGCTTTATTTGTTTTACAATAAAATATGAATTGTTTTGTACAAATATAAAGTGTAGCTGTTATTTTCTTGGATAAAAAATCTACAAATTTCCCCCACTATTTTAATTTTTCGTCTACCAACATCCTCTTTTTAAAGGTCCGTGCCTGGGATGCCGGAATTGGTACTTTCGTACCAAAAGTTGTACTTTAACAACGATTTGGTACGTTGGTACGTTGTTTTTGATTTTGGTACTTTTTCCTAGAAAGCGATTATTTACTTATTTTAATCTATTTTTTTATATATTACTTTTGTTAGTCAATTAGAAGCACTGGGATGTAACCGGAACGTTAACACAATTAAATCGACAACACTGTCAAAATTATCGCAAAGCCATCGATGCTCGAAAACATCGACTCTCAGTGCGAACTGCGCATCTCTACAATTGTTATTCACTACGCTATAATAAGCATATGTAGAACCCATCAAGCATTTCATAGAAATATAGTGATGGATAAGTAGGAACGCTTAACTAATTTAAAGTGCAATAAGTTGATTAAGGCTGTGTGCGAGTTGACCTAAATTTCTACCTAAATAGAAAAAAAACCTAAATCACTGAAAACTGTCGGTAAGGCAGTGCAAAATAAAATTTTAGAGAAAGTGGGAAAGGTAGAGATGTAATAGGACCGTTCCATTGAGTTATGGAGCTCTGGCTCACAATCAAATCTCATAAGAAGAAAAGTATACAAAAATTGAAGATACTGATAGAATTATTAGCATTTAAATGGTTTCGCGCGTAAAAAATTATTTATTTTCCTTACATTTTCTTCAAGTTGTTGACATTTTCCGCTGTTGACTTTTTTGCTTTTAAATATCGCGAAATCTTTTATGTATACACATATGTACCTACACTTATTTATTTCAGTTCTACCATGGCTCAACTACATATATGGTTGCTCATCTCATCAGCTGATTTTCAGAGATGTATTTAAAGTTTGACGCTTAGCAGTCCATATAAAGTTTAAGCGTAAACGTCTATAGGTGTAAAAAACACAAATATTGATATCTCCTTTTTAAGTAATATTTAAAGGAAATTGATCCCTAAGGCCGGATGTATGTAGTTAAAAGATGGGAAGATAGTGGGAAAGGTAGAGACGTAATAGGACCGTTACATTGAGTATCGAGCTCTCGCTCACAATCAAATCTCATTGGAACGATCTGGATCAATTTTATGAGAGCTGACAGCACTAATATAAAACATCTGTTTTTGTTTGAAAATAAGAAGAAGAAACGTACACAAACATTTAAGATACTGATAGAATTATTAACATTTGAATAGTTTCGCACGTAAACAAATTATTTATTTTCCTTACATTTTCTTCAAGTTGTTTACACTTTCCGTGTTTTTGCTTTTAAATATGGCGAAATCTTTTATGTATACACATATGTACCTAAACATATTTATTTCAGTGCTACCATGGCTCAACTACATATATGGTTGGCTCATCTCATCAGCTGATTTTTTTTTCATTTCAGTGTACATTTTATTTTTTATAGTATATTTATTTATTTATACTTCGCTATATAGACGAAGTAATAAACAAACACATAAATATGTATGTAAGTATGTATACAGGGGGTACATATACTGTAAATACCTACCTACATAAATATGCGGGTAGATACGGGCCGGTTCAAGAGAATTTGGGGCCCTAGGGGTTATTATTTGCGGCCCCTTTCTCCCGTATTTATAGAAAGAAATTGAACATCAGAAAATTAGAGATCAGAAATATTAAATTCTAATCTTAATGTCAATAAAATAAAAAAATATTTCTTTTGCATATTAAATATATTTTTTTTTCAACAAAAAAACGAAAATATAACACACACATGTATTTTTAATTATCTTAGTGTTTACTAAAACTTCATTTTCCGCGCCTTCAACTCAGAGAAAGTTGATATAATTTTACTTAAATCTAATTTTTGCGCAATTTCCTGCTATATTGATAGCAATGCTAAACCGACAAGCCTTTCTTGAGTTATGGCCGAACGCAAGTACGTTTTGATTAATTTCAGTTTCGAAAAGCTACGCTCGCCACTCGCAACCGACATTGGTATCGTCAACAAAATACTAAATTGGGCATGGGACCAGACAAGTTGTGTTGCAAAATATAACTAAGGTGAAAATAAATTTTTTTTATGAAGCTAAATATAGGGCCCCTACAAAATTTCTTCTTTTTTTTTGCAAAAAGGATTTTTAGTACAAAAGTTTTTATCGAATTTGGTGCCCCCTAGAGCTTGGTGCCCTAGGCGGTCGCGTAGTTCGCGTATATGGTAGAGCCGGCCCTGGGTAGATACAAAAGTATGTAAATACATATGTACATACATACATAAATACATATTTACATAGGAACGTAGTATGTTGGCTGTCATGTACATATGTATATATAAATATATAATGTTTAAAAATATGTACATATGTATATAATAACGCATGTATGTATCTACATTTTTAAGCCAGGCATTTATCGAAACTTTTTGTTATTCAACACCAAACACTTTAAAATATGTATTCTGAAATATATTTATTATATATTTGTTAATTCTTACCTATTGTGGTTTGTTTTTGAAATAATCAAATTCTAACTATATGCGTCAGATTCCTCGACTTGTTAGATATTTTTTTGCGTTTTAGTAAATAATTAGTGCGACGAAAAGTATTGTTGCTACAAAGTCGACACAACAAAGCCAACTGAATTTAGCGGCCAGGGCAAAAAGTTTGTTTAGTCCCAGGCAAAGAATATAATATGTATAAATGCTTACAAAGTCAAAACACCCTCTAACAAATAAAAACGAAAATCATGCATCCCTGTACATACTGATGTACGTTTATGTATACATTTATGGTTAATAAATATATATTAGGGTGGTTCCTAAAGCAATCAAATGAGCGGTTTCTTTTGTATTAGTTGCTTTATATGGAGTGCTAAGCGTATAACTTTATCTACGGTTCTGAAATTGCTGCGCAGAAATCCATATGGTTCACATTGTTGTTGCATTTTCATGTTAAATCTCTATCCGTATCTGGTTCATGTACCATTG
The DNA here is from genome assembly GCA_029619165.1 of Eurosta solidaginis. Lineage (NCBI taxonomy): Eukaryota > Metazoa > Arthropoda > Insecta > Diptera > Tephritidae > Eurosta > Eurosta solidaginis. Next base: position 30,586 of record JARSSU010008614.1, read on the forward strand.
GAACACGAGGTTTGTTACAAGCAAAGCTTAAGAAGAAGAATTTGACATTTGCTTTGGCTAAGGGTTCTGGCACACTGCAAGTGAAATTATTTTTCGCACTGGTTGGTTACTTTTCTAGCATTTTTCGCAATTAAAAGCTGCAATATAACAAATAAATACTGACACAAATATGTTAGCAAGTATTTTTGTTGTATAGGGAGAATGTTTATAACAGTGCTTCAATTTCAATTGCCAAGTCTGAAGTTCCTTCATATTTATAAGCACAACATCTTGGTAGATTGTGCCGATGTAATGCATAAGCTTGTGTTAAACGCATCTATATGAAAAATCTCATTGTTCCGTGGCCTTTAGTACTCCTAATTTCAATACGCAATATACTCAGATGCAACTGAAATATGTGTCTATAGCTGTATTTTTTTACATCTATAGACGTTTACGCTTAAATTTTATATGGACTGCTAAGCGTCAAACTTTAAATACACAAGCTAAGACTGGAAAAAAGGTTATATGATTTACAAGGACCACCCTAGTGAGCATATATGAAAGTATTTAGTGTTATACATATAATACTCCACCAAAAAATTTAACCTTATATAAGGTATCTTATAATGGCTTATAACATGAGGTCTTAAATATGTAAGGAACGTCAGTTATGTGGAATATTCTTTATAATAATCCCTATTTCTCTAAGCTTATTATTCGAGTTATATACTTATATACAGTACAGTTGGAAAGTATTAGAACAAGATAAAAAAAGATGTTGATGTTGAAATTGCTTCAGAATTGTATTTTTCCAGATTGAGAACGGTCAAGCGAAAGTAAATAGCCGTCGAAGTATGAGCCCAAATCATTACTTTGCAAAAAACAGGAAAAACTATCGAGAAATAGCCAAACTTTTGAAATATCTCGGTGTTCAGTTCATACGGCCATTAGAAGATATCGGGAGACTGGACAAAATACTAACAGAAAACGATCTGGTCGACCAAGAAATATATGCAATAAGTAAGGCCAATCGACAGAAATCTGCAACATAAGTTCGTGCTCATCGCACACGATAGTCTAAAAGCCGGCTTAAAGAAAAAGGTATGCTTGGACGTATTGCTGTCAGAAAGCCACTTCTACGGCCTGCAAATAAAGAGAAAATACTGAAGTTTGCTCAAGAACATATTGACTGGACGATTGATCAGCGGAAATCAGTTTTATGCTCACGTGTATCAAAATTCGAATTTTTCGGTAGCCATAGGCGTCAATACATACATCAATTATCCACCCTGTCTGAAAACCAATAAAACAAAATGATTATTTTATATGCTTTTATCATAAAATATATTTAGTTTCGTTTTTGCCACGTTATTTAAATTATTCCCAAATTATTAAATAAAATATATTTAGTTTCACTACTAATAAATCTGCCCTTAGTGAAGCCAGTTGACATATTACTACTAACATATGTATGTACATATTGCTATCTCTTGTTTAAGTAATATTTAAAGGAAATTGATCCCTAAGGCCGGATGTATGTAATTAAAAAGATGTGAAGAAAGTGGGAAAGGTAGAGACGTAATAGGAGCGTTCCATTGAGCTATCGCGCTCTGGCTCACGATCATCTCATTGGAACGATCTGGCAGCACTAATATAAAACATCGGCCAGGGCAAAAAGTTTTTTTAGTCTCATCCAAAGAATATAATATATAAATGCTTACAAAGTCAAAACACCCTCTAACAAATAAAAACGAAAATCTTGCATCCCTGTACATACTGATGTACGTTTATGTATACATTTATGGTTAATAAATATATATTAGGGTGGTTCCTAAAGCAATCAAATGAGCGGTTTCTTTTGTATTAGCTGCTTTATATGGAGTGCTAAGCGTATAACTTTATCTACGGTTCTGAAATTGCTGCGCAGAAAATCCATATGGTTCACGTTGTTGTTGCATTTTCATGTTAAATCTCTATCCGTATCTGGTTCATGTACCATTGGAACACGAGGTTTGTTACAAGCAAAGCTTAAGAAGAAGAATTTGACATTTGCTTTGGCTAAGGGTTCTGGCACACTTTGCAAGTGAAATTATTTTTCGCACTGGTTGGTTACTTTTCTAGCATTTTTCGCAATTAAAAGCTGCAATATAACAAATAAATACGACACAAATATGTTAGCAAGTATTTTTGTTGTCTAGGGAGAATGTCTATAACAGTGCTTCAATTTCAATTGCCAAGTCTGAAGTTCCTTCATATTTATAAGCACAACATCTTGGTAGATTGTGCCGATGTAATGCATAAGCTTGTGTTAAACGCATCTATATGAAAAATCTCATTGTTCCGTGGCCTTTAGTACTCCTAAATTTCAATACGCAATATACTCAGATGCAACTGAAATATGTGTCTATAGCTGTGTTTTTTTACATCTATAGACGTTTACGCTTAAATTTTATATGGACTGCTAAGCGTCAAACTTTAAATACACAAGCTAAGACTGGAAAAAAAGGTTATTTGATTTACAAGGACCACCCTAGTGAGCATATATGAAAGTATTTAGTGTTATACATATAATACTCCACCAAAAAATTTAACCTTATATAAGGTATCTTATAATGGCTTATAACATGAGGTCTTAAATATGTAAGGAATGTCAGTTGTATGGAATATTCTTTATAATAATCCCTATTTCTCTAAGCTTATTATTCGAGTTATATACATATATACAGTACAGTTGGAAAGTATTAGAACAAGATAAAAAAAGATGTTGATGTTGAAATTGCTTCAGAATTGTATTTTTCCAGATTGGGAACGGTCAAGCGAAAGAAAATACCCGTCGAAATATGAGCCCAAATCATTACTTTGCAAAAAACAGGAAAAAACTATCGAGAAATAGCCAAACTTTTGAAAATATCTCGGTGTTCTGTTCATACGGCCATTAGAAGATATCGGGAGACTGGACAAAATACTAACAGAAACCGATCTGGTCGACCAAGAAATATATGCAATAAGTAAGGCCAATCGACAGAAATCTGCAACATAAGTTCGTGCTGATCGCACAGATAGTCTAAAAACCGGCTTAAAGAAAAAGGTATGCTTGGACGTATTGCTGTCAGAAAGCCACTTCTACGGCCTATAAATAAAGAGAAAATACTGAAGTTTGCTCAAGAACATATTGACTGGACGATTGATCAGCGGAAATCAGTTTTATGCTCACGTGTATCAAAATTCGAATTTTTCGGTAGCCATAGGCGTCAATACATACATCAATTATCCACCCCTGTCTGAAAACCAATAAAACAAAATGATTATTTTATATGCTTTTATCATAAAATATATTTAGTTTCGTTTTTGTCACGTTATTTAAATTATTCCCAAATTATTAAATAAAATATATTTAGTTTCACTACTAATAAATCTGCCCTTAGTGAAGCCAGTTGACATATTACTACTAACATATGTATGTACATATTGCTATCTCTTGTTTAAGTAATATTTAAAGGAAATTGATCCCTAAGGCCGGATGTATGTAATTAAAAAGATGTGAAGAAAGTGGGAAAGGTAGAGACGTAATAGGAGCGTTCCATTGAGCTATCGCGCTCTGGCTCACGATCATCTCATTGGAACGATCTGGCAGCACTAATATCAAAACATCTGTTTTGTTGAAAATAAGAAACGTACACAAAAATTGAAGATACTGATAGAATTATTAACATTTGATTAGTTTCGCACGTAAACAAATTATTTATTTTCCTTACATTTTCTTCAAGTTGTTTACACTTTCCGTGTTTTTGCTTTTAAATATGGCGAAATCTTTTATGTATCACTTACGTACACATATTTATTTCAGTGCTACCATGGCTGAACTATATGGTTGACTCATCCCATCAGCTGATTTTAACAATCTGAACAAAGGTTTGTTTTTGCTGTAGAGATGAGCCAACCATATAGTTGAGCCATGAGTGCTACCAACTCAAAAGTGGTTAACTGTCCAAAAATGTACTACAGAAAACGAAACGAACAGAACTACTTTGCACTGCAATCCTACAAAAGGGCAACATATTCTACCCCTCTCAAAACAAAAGAGTAGCCGTTTGATATAACGTGTGAAATAAGATTTTTTTACGGTTATTTTTAATGAGTTTACTTAGGTAGACTTCTTTGTATGTAGACTTTGTAAGATGCATGCACGAAAATGTTTGAGCAGCAGAACTGTGACAGAGCGGTTCATTTTAAATTCTGTTCTGCCATGAAAAATTCAACATTTTACAATGTGAATGGTCGAACTTTTTCAATATCGAAATAATTAAGAGTAATGTGTTCATGTGGAAAACACTATAAATCAATTCAGAGTTTTGTGAATTTGATATTGGAAACGTTGAAATGGCAAATATAAGCTATGAATCGGGAAACAATTTTTAATTTTTCCTTTTCACCTTTTGTTATGTATAGGCAGTAATTTAACCAATTGGCGCTAGTTAGAAGAGCGAGGGAGCGACTAGCAAGGCAGACGAGTTTTTCTTGAGAGCTTTTCATGACAGAAATACACTCGGAGTGCTTGCCAGGCTCTGCCGAGGGGCGACCACGCTTAGAAAAATTTTCTTCTAATTAAAAACTCTTGTTTCTAAAATTTTGATGTTGCTTTGCCCCTGCCGTGAACCCAGGATCTTCGGTGTGGTAGGCGGAGCACGCTACAATCACACCACGGCGGTCGCGCTGGCTTTTAGCTCGACCAGAATTGGATTGATTATGTACATTCCTCGTGTTCCATGGTACATGATCCAGATACGGATGAGATTTAATATGCAAATGCAACAACATGTGATCATATGGTTCACATGTGTTGCATTTGCATGTTAAATCTCTATCCGTATCTGGTTCATGTACCATTTGAACACGAGGATTGCGTAGCAAGCAGCGTTGTATTCCTAATTGCTTAAGCCTTTTTTTTTCGTTTTAGGAATTGAATGTTCCAATTCCAATAAATGGCAAGAGGACTTTTAAATTGCCTCTTATATCGCCAGGTTAACAAACGTATAAGGGTAATATACTTGCAACATTTAGACGTGCATAAGCAGCTAACATATGTCGCAAAGTAAAAACCCGTAGCACAAATTTTCTCCTTGTAATTGCTAAATATATGGTTTGTTGCCATGTGCTTTTTCAAAATTTGCAATTCATCATGAATTATATTTTTATGTATGTATGTATCATAATTTTTTTTTCCTATTTTCCAATCTCCAATGTCACTTTATGGTTGTATGATTCGAATCCAGTAATTTGTATAATCCGGTGAGTTTTAATATAATATGTACAGATGCTCTAGTCCATTCAATTGTGGTAATTATTTTTCGTTTATTTCATTTTTGTAAAAGTATTTTCGTCTTTTCAGGTGTTATATTTTATATTTATTGTTTTAAATATTTGGAGCTCTTGTGAAGAAGCTCAGGACGCACTACATAAACTTTCAACCTTTGCCCAAGATTTATGGTTGTATGATTCGAATCCAGTAATTTGTATAATCCGGTGAGTTTTAATATAATATGTACAGATGCTCTAGTCCATTCAATTGTGGTAATTATTAAAAATACAAAAACAGTAATAACCTATGTATATTGTGATTATTTTTCATATTCACTTTAGTCATGTGTACATGACAAAATTATTAATTATTAAAATTCAATATATGGCTTGTTGCCATGTTATTCCAGTATCCCGTTATGGGTAAAATCCCGTTATAATCTTTATGGCGTCACGCCAGGTTCTCCATTAATTTGTGTATGTATATATAATATTAGGTTAGGTTTTTTCTTGGCACCACGCCATTTTTCCAATGTCAGTGTAGCAGCTTGCGAATGAATGTCAATTTTTGTAATTGTTCTCAATTTCGATTGAGATTGGTATTTCGATGGCCCACGCCAGGTTATATTCAATTTGTCAATTTATTAATTAATGTTCACCGAAAGTGATTTTAAAATTTTTGCAATCAAAATTGCAATTTAATGTTCATAGATATGCACATATTGCATAGCTTTTAAAGCGAGCGCTTATTCAGCATAAAATTATAATCCGTAATTTGTTCCGTTATAATTCGGAGAATTTCCAGTATATGGCCTGTTGCCATGTGCTCAACATTTTCCCGTTACGACAGTTATACGTAAATCGAGTTGGTATTATGTGGCCCACGCCAGGTTATCATTTAAATTTTCCAATATGTTTTCACTTATACTTTCACTGATTCCTGTTGAGAGTGCATAACCCCTATCTGACACCAGATCAGTGAAGCACTGCATCTCCCAACTCCGCCGAAAAGCCAGAAGGAAGCACTAAGCCAACCTTAAGGCCTATTAAATTTTCGGCTCAACTAAAAAAGCCCGACAAATTACAGTTGAGCCGAGGATGTCCCGCACGACCACTCTGACTGAACGACTAGAACGGAATCATTGTTTACTATATAGTTTGGCAGCTTAAGTAGAGGTTATGTTGCGAATAGAGTGGAAGGCAGTGGACTAGGCAGTCGAATGTCATATAATGAAGGAATGGTGTTCGGAGTTTTTTCAAAGTTAAAAAAAAATGATAAAAGCTTTAATATAAATAAAACTATTGTTTTAATAACAACAAAAACGCCATATATATACTGTATACATAAATTTATAAGGATTATCTCACTTTAAAATTTGAATTAAATAATCTAAAGTTTTTTTTTGAAATTGAGTCGAGAACTGTGCGTGTGAATGTGCGAATTTTCACCGATCAGCTGTTAGTTGCGCTTGGTAAAATTTACAATGAACGGAATGCTTAAGCCGTTTTTGTTCGGTTCTAAGAAACACAAATGTATATCAGTAGGGCCGTTCCATTGGTTTATCGAGCTCTGGCTCTGGCTCAAATCTCATTGGAACGATCTGGATCAACTTTATGAGAACTGGCAGCACTAATATAAAACATCTGTTTTGTTGAAAATAAGAAGAAACGTACACAAAATTTTAAGATACTGATAGAATTATTAACATTTAAATAGTTTCGCACGTAAGCAAACTATTTATTTTCCTTACATCATCTTCAAGTTGTTTACTCTTTCAGTGTTTTTGCTTTTAAATATGGCGAATTCTTTTATGTATACACAAATGTACACATATTTAGTTCAGTGCTACAATGGCTCAAATATATGGTTGGCTCATCTCACCAGCTGATTTTATTTTTTTCATATCACTGAAGTAGGGATTGTCAGAAGGAGATGGCAAACTTAAAATGAAACCAACGAATTTACAACATTTTCTTACTACATACACATGGTTCAATTATGTTCAGGTTGGCTCATCTCATCAGCTGATTTTATTTATGTCATTGCATGGTCGAAGGGATTGTCAAAAGGAGATGGCAAACTCAAATGAAACCAACACATTGGCAACATTTTACGTACACATACAAAAACTGCTAAGTTTTATGTTTCCTTCCATACCATTCGCACAACACCAATACACAGATTTTGACAATTTGAACGACATATTTTGTTGCTTTACAGATGAGCCAACCTGTATATAGTTGTACCATGCTACATACAAATGCTGCTAAGTTTTATGATTTCATTCCATTCCATTCGTCTAACAGCAAAACTCTGATTTTGGCAATGTGAACAAATGTATGTTGTTGCTGTAGAGATGAACCAACCATATAGTTGAGCCATGAGTGCTACCAACTCAAAAGTGGTTAGCTGTCAAAAAATCTACTACAGAAAACGAAACGAACAGAACTGCTATACGGATCAGAAATTGAACCAGATAAATATCAGGATCACAACGTTGTTGTTGCATTTGCATGTTAAATTTCTATCCGTATCTCGCTCAAGTCTCAATGGAACGTAACTAGTGTTGCTGCTTTGATATATATATATATATACATATGTAGCCGAATTCTTTTTTGGGTTGGTACACATTTGGATACATTTGCATTAACATTTTATGGTAATTATTCCATTATTCGCGATTTTTTCTTATCTAAAGGTAATATTTTGAGTATTTTTCAGGGTTCTGCAATTTTTGAAATATAGCGACGCATATCTTCAGCGGGCGATGGAGAAAGATACAGAATGAGGCCACATATTCACTTTAAAAATCAAAAGAACGATCCTATTTGTAATATTTAGGTCTGTGCCGAAGATACAACACTTGTCTTATCCACAATGCATCTATGTACATTTGTATATGTTTATATGCATGTGAATACCAACATATGTATGTATGCCTCGATCGTATCGTCCACTTCTTTTATTAAACAAATGTATATGTTAAAAGCAACACTTTATTTTATTTAACATACCCCGGCTTATGTAGTAAGTTTATGTTATGGAATTTTTTTTCTGAAATCGAAGAGCGCAACGGCAACACCGTAAGTACACATACGTACATTTATAAATCCAAAATCGATAAAGGGCCAATTAATGGGGACATATAACCATAAAACAATAACCAGCTGCCTTATGGAAATCAATGTAATCGATTAATGGTGCCATACCACCACGCCATACCATACCTACCATACCATATCCAACTAATTGAGTTGGTGAATTTAATAATTTTTTGTAGATTTCATTCATTGTTTTGGATACGCTATGAATAAGAGACTTATTTTTTGTGAAATATGTTTGTATTTTTTTTTCTTCATTTTTATGAATTTTCACGATTTTTAGGTTAAGGCACCATTAATCGATCACATTGGAGATGGTTATGGATATGGGTGGTTACGACTATGGCGTTGGGGTTAAGGAAGTTTAATTGGCCCTTAATGCAAATTTGTGTACATCGTACACTATGAATGGTTGCATGAGAGGAACGTGGGAAATGAGTAGTAGAAAAAAGGTGTTCAGCTGATGTTTTAGCACCACGAGTGTTTGTGGATAGGTATATATATTTTTAGATATATGCACACAGTCCTCGTGTTCCAATGGTACATGAACCAGATACGAATAGAGATTTAACATGCAAATGCAACAACAATGTGTGTGGATCATATGGATCACATTGTTGTTGCATTTGCATGTTAAATCTCTATCCGTATTTGGTTCATGTACCATTGGAACAGGAGGAGTGTCTTGATATTTCGGTATATGTATTGGACTTCCATATATCAAAATCGTCAGCATCGAAAAAAAATTTGATAGAGCCATGTCCGTCCGTCCGTCTGTCCGTTAACACGATAACTTGAGTAAATTTTGAGGTATCTTGATGAAATTTGGTATGTACGTTCCTGGGCACTCATGTCAGATCGCTATTTAAAATGAACGATATCGGACCATAACCACGCCCACTTTTTCTATATCGAAAAACCGAAAAAGTGCCATAATTCATTACCAAAGGCGGATAAAGCGATGAAATTTGGTGAAACTTATGACGCAGAATAGAAAATTAGTAAAATTTTGGACATGGGCGTGGCACGCCCACTTTTAAAAGAAGGTTATTTAAAAGTTTTGCAAGCTGTGTTTTGGCAGTCGTTGAAGATATCATAATGAAATTTTGCAGGAACGATACTCCTATTACTATATGTATGCTTAATAAAAATTAACAAAATCGGATAACGACCACGCCCACTTAAAAAACAATTTTTTTTTAAGTCAAATTTTAACAAAACATTTAATATCTTTACAGTATATAAGTAAATTATGTCAACATTCGACTCCAGTAATGATATAGTGCAATAAAATACAAAAATAAAGGAAAATATCAAAATGAGTGTGGCTCCGCCCTTTTTCATTTAATTTGTCTAGAATACTTTTAATGCCATAAGTCGAACAAAAACTTACCAATCTTTGTGAAATTTGGTAGGGGTTTAGATTATAGGACGATAACTGTTTTCTGTGAAAAAGGGCGAAATTGGTTGAAGCCACGCCCAGTTTTTATACACAGTCGACCGTCTGTCCTTCCGCTCGGCCGTTAACACGATAACTTAAGCAAAAATCTATACATCTTTACTAAACTCAGTTCACGGACTTATCTGAACTCACTTTTTATTGGTGTAAAAAATGGCCGAAATCCGACTATGACCACGCCCATTTTTTCGATATCGAAAGTTCGAAATATGACAAAAAATGCCATAATTCTATACCAAATACGAAAAATGGGATGAAAAATGGTAATTGGAACGCCAAATATAGCTTTAGAAAAAAACTTTGCAAAATGGGTGTGACACCTACCATATTAAGTAGAAGAAAATGAAAAAGTTCTGCAGGGCGAAATCAAAAGCCATTGGAATCTTGGCAGGAATACTGTTCGTGGTATTACATATATAAATATATTAGCGGTACCCGACAGGTGAAGTTCTGGGTGACCCTGGTCAATATCTCGAAAACGCCTTCACATATACAACTACAACCACTCGCTTTTAAAATACTCATTAATACCTTTCACTAGAGTCACCCCTGTTCCACCTTTATGATGATACCTCGAAAAGGCGTCCACCTATAGATCTAAGGCCCACGGCCTTTCAAAACACCCATTAACACCTTTTATTTGATGCCCATATCGTACAAACAAATTCTATAGTCACGCTGGTCCACCTTTATGGCGATATCTCGAAAGGCGTCCACCTGTAGAACTAAGGACCACTCCCTTTTAAAATACTCATTAGCACTTTTCTTTTGATACCCATAACGCACAAACAAACTATAGAGTCGCCCCTGGTCCACCTTTATGGCGATATCTCGAAAAGGTGTCCACCTATAGAACTAAGGCTCACTCCCTTTTAAAATACTAATTAACACCTTTCATTTGATACCATATCGTACAAAGAAATTCTAGAGTCACCCCTGGCCCACCTTTATGGCGATATCTCGAAAAGGCGTCCACCTATAGAACTAAGGCCCACTCCCTTTTAAAATACTCATTAACACCTTTCATTTGATACCCATACCGTACAAACAAATTTTAGAGTCACCCCTGGTCCACCTTTATGGCGATATCTCGAAAAGGCGTCCACCTATAGAACTATGGCCTACTCCCTCTTAAAATACTCTTTAATACCTTCCGTTTGATATACATGTCATACAAACACATTCCAGGGTTACCCTAGGTTCATTTTCCTACATGGTGATTTTCCCTTATTTTGTCTCGGTAGCTCTCAGCTGAGTATGTAATGTTCGGTTATACCCGAACTTAGCCTTCCTTACTGTTCGTATTTGGTATAGAATTATGGCATTTTTTTAAATTTTTCGTAATTTTCGATATCGAATAAGTGGGCGTGGTCATAGTCGGATTTCGCCATTTTTTATACCAATACAAAGTGAGTTCAGATAAGTACGTGAACTGAGTTTCGTAAAGATATATCGATTTTTGCTCAAGTTATCGTGTTAACGGCCGAGCGGAAGGACAGACGGTCAACTATGTATAAAAACTGGGCGTGGCTTAAACCGATTTCGCCCTTTTTCACAGAAATAAGTTATCGTCCTAGAATCTAAGACCCTACCAAATTTCACAAGGAGTGGTACATTTTTGTTCGACTTATGGCATTAAAAGTATCCTAGACAAATTAAATGAAAAAGGGCGGAGCCACGCCCATTTTGAAATTTTCTTTATTTTTGTATTTTGTTGCACCATATCATTACTGGAGTTGAATGTTGACATAATTTACTTATATACTGTAAAGATATTAAATTTTTTGTTAAAATTTGACTTAAAAAATTATTTTTTTTAAAAGTGGGCGTGGTCGTTCTCCGATTTTGCTAATTTTTATTAAGCATACTTATAGTAATAGGAGTAACGTTCCTGAACGGGAAAAAGGGTATCCTATGTCCGTCTCCTGGTTCTAAGCTACCTCTCCACCAGTTTTCAGCCAAATCGGTTCATCCGTTCTTGAGTTATAAATAGTGTAACTAACACCACTTTCTTGTATCTTCTTCTTAATATATAAAAAACACGTGTCACACAATTGAGGCCAATAGACTCCTAAACTACTGAACCGATTTTGAATTTGTTTTGCATCCCGTGTGTAGTTTGATCTAGCTTGAAATATAGGATAGGTGAATGGGTGACTAGGGTCTCGAGATATAGGCCAAAACGTGGACCCGGGT